>JAQFZJ010000733.1:0-17909 GCA_034695645.1 Folsomia fimetaria
TGAATTGCCTCAACGCCAGAATAAGGGTACATTGTCGGTAGTCCACATATAACAGGAACGCTTCTTTTATATGTGCAATATTTGTAACCATTCGATTAAAGCTAAATACGCGATCCTTATTCGGTAACACAATTATCATACTTGAAATCGTATCGTTTTCATAAACAGCGGGCATATACGCTAGCCGCGATTCTTGAACAATTACAAAATCAAGAAAACATTTGTGCACGGAATACTTGAATTGCTTGGGAGTATTGAAAACCGTCAGGCTAAGTTGTCCCACTGTTTGATGTGTCATTGCTCCAATTGTTATAAATTTATTCTGCGAGAATAAATTGTCCATTGGAAAATCAACGGATTTGTTAGTATCAGTTTCCCCATATAATGCGAAATTCCAGGTGCAATTTGCAAAATTTTTAAATATGGGTGGGAGTTTAAAGGAGGATGCAAACACAAAATTGAGAGGAAAAAGAAAAGTTAAGATTGAAGGGTTCATTTTGAATGTGTAGCTATATAATGACAACGATGCTGAGAAGATAGCTAGTAAAACATTAAATGTTGCAGAGTATCAAATGCAAGTGAACCTGTAATCGATCCCAATGATATTTATTTAATCGATGAAAGGAAATTTCTGTGGACAAATATTCTTATGATACGTGCATTAAAGCACGAAACGAAAGGACCTTATTTTCAACAATATAATTAGATGCTTCGTGGTCCTGATATACATATTGGTTGTATATTTACATGCCATCGGAAACAAAAACAATTTCAGGAGAATTGGTTAAAACAGGTATCATTTTGACATATTTGCGTCACTTGTCAAATAAAAGGAAGCCTCCCGTCCTCAAGCAAAACAAGATCATATACATATACAAAATGCAAATTAGGGGTAAATTTAAATATCCGCAATTTGTTGGACTTTGTTAAAACAATTTATCTAGAATTTTTATATTATGAATCAAACCTGTATTAAAGATGTAGGATAGGTATTAAAGTTGTTCCTAAAGTTAATTGAGTTGGTCTACAGATAAATGAAGCATTCGTATTTGCAACATAAATTTGTGCAAATATGTTTTATGAGACGAAAATGAGACGCTTGGTTTAGTTTATACGTTTTCCTTTTGCTTTCATAATTGTATTGTAATTCCTTGTATCTTCTAAGCTTATCCATCAAAGCGATTCCTTCTTGTTCCGCCCCACACTCATTTCTAGCTTTCTCCACTTCCAAGCCCCGATTAACATTTGACACAAACTTTAACGTGTATTGGTTATATGACTGTAATTTGACCCCAAATCATGGCTTTAAAATGATGCATAATTAATGCAATTTTTCATGCCTTGTACATAAACAACGCAGGTCATAATGATAAAGTTAAGCATTCATTGCATTTCAGAACCATCCTGGCTGAAATCACATTAATTTGTTTACGATTGAAATGTTTCTAAACATATTAAATCGCAACGCGATCGTAGGTAATTAAATGAATTTCGGTTTTATTCCCGGATAATAATGTTTATCTTCTTATGTGTTTGGAGCGTGTATAATTTTCAATCATGAGTAGCATGAATAACTTATACTCGTGTACAGCATTTTTTATTATTCTATTTACAATCGGATTTTGTTTTGCACGACTTAATGTATACAAAAATATTACGTTTTCCAAATTCTTGAGGTTTCGATATATAGTTTTGGCTAAAATGAATTTAAAGAATATTTCAAATAAAATATATCAAAAAAATAAAATTCTTCGTTTTGGAATTGCGTGCCTGAAGCTATTTTAAATTAAGCTTAGCTGCAACAATGTATTCCAAAGATATAACGTTATAAATTTATGACTAATGACTGTTCATCTCTACCAAAACAAAGTTTTATTGCTTTGAACATATGCATAAGTACTGGTTTATTAATTGCGGCCATAAAGTTAACTCGTTTTTAGGGCAGTTTTGATGTTTATTATCTTTGGAGTCAAACGACTGATACAGGCTTAATAGTGTATAAACCGAAAATTGCGGAAGTTGACAAACCATTTAATGGGGAAAAGGATAATGGTGTAAATGATTCATATGCACTGTCTTGCCAACAACTTTGATAGAGACATATGTCTAAAGAAGTCAGCAACAAATGCTCATGTCTTTTGTCAATTTCACAGTCTGGAAATACGTAATGAACCGCATTCATAACCACACTTCATTCGCTCATAGCTGAGGTTTATTGACCTGACAATACAATTTTCACATGTATATTTTTTACAACCTGTGCCTCTTCATTCACTAATCTAATCAAACCTGTATTGAAATACATTCATAACTTTTTTCATAGCCACCATTCACAACTCACAACCAAAGACATGAAATTGTAATTGTGTAATTAAAAAGAAAAAGCCGAAGAGGAATACTTGAGGTCCATGTCAACAACCTGTAAATACTTTATAATTGAATGCACATTAAAATATTGTTGGTCGCGAAAATTCTCATACAATATTTAAGCTATGGCTTGTTTCCTGGAAAACAGAGAAGATAAAGAAGGGTATTTAATAAACGGTGGTCAACAGTTGGCATCGCAATTGAAAAAGTTCGGCATCCGTGCCATTTTGGATTGAATTGCAAAAGAAGCCAACGTACTGGAAAAATGCAAGATGCTGGAGGATTAAGGAAAAGACGGAAACGTAACTTAAGGAAGGTAACCAAGGTTACATATCTCAAGAAATGTTATTGTGTCTTAAACATAATTTTTCATCAGGTTGGCGGACTTGGCCTTGTAGCCTATACTGTGGAGAACGACAAATTTGACATAAATGAATTATTTCAAACACCAACACAACACAATTTTGTAACCCCGATTCCCAATGCAAGTAATTCTTCTGCAAGACTGACAAGCAGATCAAGCAGCTGCTTGTCCAATTTTGATGCTGAAAGCGCTCGTTCACGTACGTTCATTCCTTGCTAATGTAACATTAATTATTTATTTACCTTCTTATACATGACAATTCTAGCATCTGCAAATTGGTCAAGTGCAAGTATCCACGAAGACGACGAGACAGCTAGTAGACGACAACAATATTGGTACAGTGACGAACGACCCGTTCTGCTAAGCCATGGTGTATTGCTTCGTTTAAAAAGCGTTTTGCTCCTTGGGATTTGTACATTCTGTTACCCATGGAAATGGAATGGGAAAACGTATCAAATTGAAAAATGGAGCGAAAAGAATCAAAAAATTTGGAAAATGGTTTACTCGTTTTTCCTAGCTTTGACCTGCATCAGTACAGTTTTTCAATTCTACTCGTTCTTTCGACGAGTCCAAGTAGATGAGGAAGGAGGACATCGACCTATTTTCATGAATGCTTTCTCCATCTTGAAATGTACCTATACTCTTTCGTTGAATTCTTGTTTGCTATTTTATAGAGAACAGATACGAATTTACATTAATACCATGCTTTCGACGAACCGGGTATTAACGGGTATTCAAGAATATTTCAAATTCGCGTTTATTTCCACAATTAATTTGCAATTGGATTTGTGAATATTTTTAGAAAAGTACGTGGTTGACCTACATTTCCATAAAGTAGGAGGTGGAGCCTTCTTAAACGTCTCAGTTTGGACGAACATTTCCCAAGTTGCGATTTACGTGTCCAACTTTCTCGTAACACCCTTCGCTCCGTGGTATCTGTACAGCTACATTTACACCGAAACAAATCCGTGGTACTGGCTTTTACCGGGAGCATTCCAAGAATTTGTTAGTGGAGGACAGGTGATCGCTATCCAAATGCTACTTGGTTGGGTAAATGTTGCGCATTGTATTAGTGTGGAGTTCTGGTTGCAGGAATCACAGTAAGAGTTATTATTTTGTTATGCAAATTTTTAGCAATCTTTTTAAATTGCAAAACCTGATTATAGCAAAAATTACGACTCTCCTTGCACAAAAGCAGAAATGCGGGAATCAAAGAATGCCATGGAAACTTACAGATACTTGCAACTTCTGAATGTCATGTTCAACAAAAGCATGGCTCCTTTATGTATTCCAGTTTGCAAATTTATTGATTGGACTGCCACCGTGTCCTGCTTCTATGTCTTGATTCGCTCCATGAATCAAAAGTTCCTGGACGAATTCCCGGGAATTTTAACTTACCCGCTGAGCGTTCTTGATTGTACTACGTTTTCATATGGTACACAGCAAATTTCCTCGGAAATGCAAGGTATGTCAGAAAGCTGTTTCACTTCGTGGAGTGCGACAGCACACATGGATTTTAGAAGGGTTTTGGTTTCCTACCCTACGTTGAAAGTGAAGGTTGCAAATGTGTATCACATCTCTGTTTCGACAACGTTTACTTACTTCAGAACGATTATCGAATATATTGTAAACCTCATTGTTACCTTCAAATAAATTCATAAGTGCGTATCGCTTTCTTTATTCAATAATATTTACCAGCTTATCTGTGTACTGGATGTGTAATAAAATCACAAGATACTTTATATTGGCATGCAAATTTGTCCTTTCATTTATATGACGCATATCATAACATAATTAACTTTGGTAAACATTCATTCCTTCTGGTCATAGTTAATTGTAGCTGATTGATATGTTTCCTGGAGCGTCATGATATTGATTATGTATATGAATATGCAACATGTGAACATGGGTGGTTGCACTTACAATGCGGAGGCATGAAGTGTAACACGCAGAATTGAATGCGACCGAAATAATTATGTTCTCCAACTCAATATAATAAATCAAAGTGATAGTCATTTCTCTGAATGGTCACTTCCGGCTGAGGTAATGGACGTCGAAGTGACGAAAAATGGATGTTTTGGGCCTGTGAGGCGTGAGTAAGGCGAGTTTTATGTGGCTGAATTTTTCTTCCTCTCCACTCAGCTGCTCTTGTTTATAAACATGTCAATAATAGTAAATAAGTATTTATTAAACGTGTGGAATATGGCTCGTCCCGGATGATATTTAAATTATTAATAATGAAGATAACTATTATTGACATGTTTATAAACATTCAAGAGCAGCTGAGTGGAGAGGAAGAAAAATCCAGTCACATAAATCTCGCCTTACTCACGCCTCATAGGCCCAACACATCCATTTTTCGTCACTTCGACGTCCATTACCTCAGCCGGAAGTGACCATTCAGAGAAATGACTATCACTTTGATTTATTATATTGAGTTGGAGAACATAATTATTTCGGTCGCATTCAATTCTGCGTGTTACACTTCATGCCTCCGCATTGTTAGTATGAAATTGTATAAGCACATTTTGATAACAGGAATGAGTGGATCTTAATACATATTATGTAATTTATGTGCACTTATATGTAACAGACATACGGGAATACCATAGCGTGATGCAGATAACACATGTTGGTTATCTAAACCATTTACATAACAGTCTCGTAATGTCTCTATGTTAAAGCTTCAATCCAAGTTTGTTTCAAGGTTTGAGTTTAGTTATTAACTGATCTTATTGATTACGTAATGTTTATTGGTATTTATGCACTGAGTGATCCGACACAGTCTTTATTCTGTACTTGAGACATGCCACAAACACTTTTATACCATTTGCAGCTATATCCAATAATTGTTTATGAACTGTTTCAAAATTTATATCGTCCACACTACTTATAGAACCCCTCAGTGTAAATCATTTTGAAGAAAGTGATCCTCAACTTTTTAAGGATTTTAGAATTCCGGAGATAGCTCCATCTGATTATTCCAGTGTGTTGGATTTTATTTCCGACACATTTGTCCACAACGAACCAACCTCGAGGTTGTTAGGATATCACAAGGATGTTGGAGGCGATTTGAAAAAGGTTGTTTCCGCAATGTTGCAAGAAAATATGTGTCTGGTGGCGGAAATAGAATCAACAAAAGAGGTTATTCTTATTAATACTTAGAATTCTAATTTAAAAATTAAATTTCCAAATATTTCTAACAATATTTAATGCGACTATGCGACTCATCCGGCCATGCGACAAATTTTTCCGGGTGAAGGATTCGTCGATTTGGCGACATTTGAGTACAAGGATTTTCTTGGAGGTGATGGTGGATGGTTGTTTTTATTTATGATGCTGAAATAACATGATTTGTTAAGCATGATCCTGTTGACATAGAATATATTACTTGATCACAATATTAACTATTAAAATTAATATTATTTCATATAAGTAGTGATAAATGAACGTGGAACTACTACATACATAAGCAATCATCATGTCAGCTATAAATTACATATTTGATTTTCCCATTATGATTTGTCGCATGAGTTTCATCAACCGCACTCTTACCATTAATCATGTTCAAAAAGGCTACATGGACGAGTAGCTCGGTTCTGCGTCTGTTTAACCAGAATCGTCGCTATTCGTTTCTGTCCCAGGATTGGAGGACAAAGAGCATGTCGCGTTTGCCAATCCATGTTTCCGTTTCTTTTATAGTTATCCCTACAAAAGTTTATAAATACCTTTGCAACAAATGTCGAAATGTCATAATATGTTTTCATACCACACTAAAACTGATCCTTGGACGGGCTTTATCACCAAATCCAACATTGGGAAAACAATCTCTCCTCCAAGAATGACATTATTCATCTGTAATTACAACAATATTAATTAATTACAATTTATTTGACTTCTGGGCAACTCACATAAATTAGAACGGTAGCCTGCACATCTCCAAATGTTGGTCTGATCTGGTCTCTTGCCACACCAGGTTTATAAGCGTCGTGATGCACTCCAACATCTCCTGACATGACATATTGCGAAACGCGGATATTATAGGTTGCATTTCTGCTCATATTTAAACCAGTAATCTCTTCAAGGTTTGTCATTAGATGGTCGAAATGTTCAAAATTCCCTTCATACATCCCTGTCACAAGATTTGTTAGATATTAATTAATATTAATTAAATTATTATTTTGATTTAATTATTAATTAATTAAACTTAATGGTTACAATGAATATTGCCCAAAACTGCCTGTGCATTTGTTCCAAGTTCAAATTTGGCATCGTGCTCCATTCCTTCCGATGACAAGCTCCACATATCCTCCATCACTTTGCCGCCAACAATGTCGTGGAACATTTGAATTTTGGGGTGGTCGAATAGTAACTCCGTTTTAATTGGAGATAATGTAAAGTATGGGTTGCTTCCATCCATCCAACATTTTAAATGAGATGAGGGAACGTTACTCTTGAGAATTGATAAATTTCGGCATAGTGCATAAGTCCGGAAGAATCCTTCGGCTGGGTGACCACTATCCTTTCCGATCGTTAGCCATTGTTTCATTTCCGAGTCCTTCCTCCAACCGGATTTTCCGGTTTTTAAGGGCTTTTCGAATATGTGAAGGTCGTCCTCGGCACTAATTATAAAGAAATTAATATTTTAATATGAGGAAGTGGCCCCTCGTTCCTACAAACTTACGCCTTTCGAACGTGGTTTTCATCATGTTCTGCAATAATTGATTGTCGAATCCTCCTTATTTCGTCTAAATCTACTGATGGCTCATTCTCCAAGTGATCAAGCCATTCCCAAGCTTCCACAAAATAGTTAAGTTCGGCTGATATTCTTGCAAATTCGGTTGCCTGAAAAGTACTAAGACCGATTTTTGTTTCAAAATCTCCAAATTTTCCGCGTCCCAGCTGCAATTATAGATACATTTGTCAATCTTAAATGTTTATTAAATGTAACGGAATAAACTAATTGACCTCAGGGGGTGACAGCCGTATTTTATTTTGCAGGTCTAAAATAGCTTCAACAGCTCTGTCCAAAGCTTCATTATTTTGAGAGGGAAATTCAATCAAGGTTTCCGTCATGTGCAGAAGGGATCTGATATTCTCAAATCCTATAAAAACGTTACGTTTACAGAATAATTTATATCTGGATTTTTAAGTAGTTCGATTATGATACCTTGTTCTGGTAGATTCTGCATGAATTGCGAGACAAATGTAACAAATCGCCAAACTATTCTGTATATCAGAAGCGGATGATGCTCCACCCTCCACCCTTGCAGATTCCCGTTACATTCTTCATAATCCTTGATGTAGTCGCCAACAAGAGGTAGTTGAGTTGTTGTGTTTACTGCCTTCAAATTAGCATAAATTTGTGCTTCCCACCTTGCAAGATTAGAAATGTAGACGAGAGAAAGGGAAAATGGCAAAATCAAAGTTTCCGCCTACCAATAAAAAAACATGATAAATTGCATTATTTTGTAGTAGTACAGTCCAACATCTTACCACAGGATCGGCCTGTTGTGTGATGGCAGATATCGATGAAAGTATAATTAGCAAGCTCAAAAACGATAGGAGGTATGTGGTTAACATGGTGATGGTAGTTGGACGAATCTAATGGATATGATGATAAAACTTTCTTCTACCTGCTGCATAAAACTTTCTCAATTCATTTGTTTGTTTTTCGTTTATTGTATGCTTGCTCGTCATTGTATTCTTGAGTGACAATTATGCACATTTTATTTATTAAATAAAGCGAATAATTTAGGAGAAGAAATTTTTATTTCGAACATTCGAGAAACAAATATTCTCTTCTTCAGGCGCCCGATCCAAAGCCTCCCGGTTAGTTATAGTTTAAGTCTAATTGGAAGATAAACCAGATTTAAGCAAATTTAGCTGGCCAATGCAGAGAGTCAGTGGAATTTTGACCTATTGAATACGGGAACACAATCGATTATATGGTGTAGTTAAGGAATTGAGATATTACAAGCTGATGTCTTTGGCTTAACAACTTGCTTACTAGGCAACCTAAAATCGACATCTATATCCAAGCTGGTGGTATTTCAAAACTTATGAAAATTTCAAAGACACGAGTGTGAGATTGTACAATGTTTTACTAGAAAGTCCTGTTACAATTGGATTGAAACTACAAGCTGTTTCCTTTCGTGAATGGTGGATATTTGAAGATGGACGGTTTTTTAATTATTATCTAACTTTAAACGATATGATGATTGTGAAGCGTTATCCAAAATTAGCTTCAGATGATAGCATGTTACATATTTCCAAATGTATTATCTTGGACTGCTGTGATGATTTGAATTTGAATATAATTGAAACATTTTTATATAATTTTTACAACATGTTGAATTTGTTGCAATGTGAAAGGCGTTAACTCAATTTTGTCAAAACGGTCATCACTCTTTTTCACTCAAAGTGGCAAATATTTATGTTTAAACCTCCTCTGGAGCAGGATTAGTAAATTTGATTAATTTTAGATCTAATCTATTGTTAATCGGTTTATCTAACTCAATCCAGAGGGGGGCGCTTAAGATAAGTTTAGATTAGACTTAGATTAGTTTTTTGACTTAAACTACGCTTAAAGTGCCGCTGGATCGACTTGAGCTAGATAGCTGGTACTAATCGTATTTAGTTTTAGTTTAAACCATGGCGCTGGATCAGGCCCAGGAATTTCGAATTTATTAATAGGGATAATTAAGACAAACTGGAATGTAGCACAATTTGCAGGAATCAGGGAAAGCTAGAAAACCTGAATCATTACCCATTTGGCTGCAAGTTTCGTTATAAGAATGAAATTACATATAATTGTAGTTTTTAATTAAATTGAGTCGATCGTATCTCTGATTTTTGTCCTAGTTGTTTATTCATTATTTCCAGAATCTGGACTCCAGATATAATCAAGGTGCAGCTTCATCGCCTTCCATCCCAATTGACCACCATCCCACAAGGCGCAAACCGTGATGCCATTGAATGAAAGCGTCTTCCATAAGGCCTTCCATACATGAGATCCTCGTCGTAGTAGTGTGGCTCTGGAGCACGTGCCTCTCGAACAAGGCTTTCCAACTGGTCATCCGCTATTCAAACAAAAACGAAAGTCCGGTTTGACAGCAGTAATAGTAATAATCTAAAATATAATGCAAACTAAAAGTCAGCAAACCTTCAGGATCCATTATCGGTTGATGGTCCTGGTCAGCCGACGCTTTCCCACTTACAGCCAAGGCCAGTACAATTGCAGACAACACCAAAATCATTATTGGACGATTCATTATTGTGGTGTTGAAGGTTTCAGGATCAATTCAGTAATAACGACAGATGGTTACTGGCTGCGGAAATTCTTGACTGTTTTATGTAATTGAACAAAGATGGAATTGTTTATAATTTTGGACCCTGAAACTCTTTTTGTTTGCAAAATGGGGCCATTAATTTCATGCTCAACATTACATTACGCGACGCCGCAATGGTTTACTCATTGTTAAGAAGTGAAATCGTATCTCAATTGTTATATGAGAGTTGATTGCAACTCTCACTTTTGGTGCCAATGTCACCCTGAAAACCTATAGTCATAAAAATACGTCATCATACCGTAGTCAAAGCAACACGGATTGCATATTTGTCATTATATAATGATAAGTTCATCATACCATACTGGCACCTTGCTGCTAAGCGATAGATTTGCGCAAGGCGATATTAAACGGGGGCAAAAGAGACAGAAATCGTGCATGCTTATTTTTGTGAACGTGATGGCGGCTGTTAGACGCCTAAGAAATGGCATGATAAAACGTTTTCATCACTCGATACATGAAATTTCCCATATTTGTTTATTGTTTGATGGTCATAATCATGATAATATTTCATACTACGCGAATTTCATTTAGGTGGAAACCGCAAGTACGATAAAATTGAATTAACACAAGTTGAAGAAATTAGGGAAAACCTATAGGAAAACCTGATTCATTACCCATTTGGCTTCAAGTTGGATTTTAGGAATGAAATATGTATAATTTATAGCAGTATAGACATTGAGTTATTTGTGTTTCCGATTTTTTCCATTAATTCCATTATCTCTTGGTATAATTAATGTAGGTTCATCGCCCGTCATCCCAGTTGACCACCCTTCCACAAGGCGCATATTGTATTGAAGGGAAGCGCCTCCCATAAGGCCGTCCGTACATGAGATCATCGTGATAATAGTGTGGCTCTCGTGCTTCACGCACAAGGCTTTCCAACTGGGCATCGGCTACATAAACAAACCAAAGTCAAGTTTGATAATCCAAAATAATCCAAAATATTGTGCAAACTAAAAGTCGCAAACCTTCAGGGTCCATTATCAGTTGATAGTACTGGTCAGCCGACGCTTTCCCACGTATTGTCAATGCCACCACAATTGCAGACAGCACCAAAGTCATTATTGGACGATTCATTTTTGTAGTTTCAAAGATTTGCAGCTTCAATGCGACGCAGTTCAATTCAACAATACAGACAGAAAGCTACGGCTAGTCTTGTTTGGAAAGGTTTATGTAATTGAATAAAGATGTACTTGTTTATAATGTTGAACCGGAAAATGTGGCCATTAATTTTATGCTCAGCATTATATTACGCAACGCCGCCATGTTTTCCGGCATAAGCTGTAACTCATTGTTAAGAAAGGAAATCGTATCTCAATTGTTATATGAAAGAACAATAAGTTGTTTACAACTCTCGCTTTTGGTAGCAATGTCACCCTTCGAACTACGACGTCATCATAACACGTCATCATCAACGCAACTTGAATTGCGCATTTGCCATGATTTGCAATAAAACTTTTGCTCTGTGGATTGCGTCGTTACTTTTATACTTAACATGGGTTTCCTCTAGTGCTGGTGTCAATCAAGTAACCTGTAAAACTTACATAGTCGGATAGCAAGATGCCGGCAAGGCGATATTAGTGACAAAAAAGACAGAAATCGTACATACTTATTATTATCAATGTGGTGGTGGAAGTTGGAAGACTAATGAGGAGCATGACAACACGTTTTTACCAATCGATGCTTATAATTATGCGAATAAGTATTTGATACTATGCGAATTTCATTTAAGTCGAAACAGCAATTACGATAAAGTGGATTTTAACACAACCTAAGGAATTAGGGAAAACATAGCTCATAAGACAGAATCATTACCAATTTGGCTTCAGGTTGAGCAAGAGGGAAATTGTGCATACATAGCTGGTGGTTCTGACCGCGGGTGGTCGTCCACTATTGTTCCGTGTTCCGTTGAAACTTTCTGAGCCCAAAAACAATTTCTGCCTATATGTGTGTACTAAGCTTTGTGAAGCAAAAGCTTACTCAACACTTACTAAACAATTTCACAAAGGATATGAACTTGAGTGTTCAATTATGAAGTTCAGGTTTTGAAACTATTATGAGTACTATCTTTTGTTATCATTTCCCAGTAGTGGGTACACAAATGTTTAGTTTACCTCATTGTTAAACTCGGAGTATTTATTGATTCGCACTTGGGTGGTACTATGCTCAGCATAGCATTACCAATCAACATTTCGTGAAGTTTCCAGTAACAGTAAAACCAGAATAATAACCGATAGAATGATACGCACAATTTGGCTCATCTGGATGAATTTCATTGTTCTTTCCACAACGCAAACCTTCGCAACGGTGGGCGGAGGCATTGGCGTTAGTGAACTGTTGACGGCTCTATTTAAAAATCTACCACGACCACAAACCGCAGACATTTCATGGAAATTACATTCTGACGCCTTGGTACTCTTGGAGGTTTTACGTTCAAATAGGAATTTTCAATATTTGCCCTATATTCTACATTTTGGAGAAATGATAATTCCAAATAAAATAAAATGCCAAGAAAAACTAAGTGATAAGAACGTCCCAAACTTGTTCATCATGTTTGAGACGAACCTTGCAACAAAGTTCTTGGGACTGGTTGTGACCAATCAATTTATCATCTCCAGAGATATTTTAATAATTTTTAGAAACTCTTTACACGAATCGGTAACATTTAATCAATTATACTCTAACCTTCTACCACGACATGCCTTCTTAATTACTGTGCAATCTGCCACCTTGGATTCTCTCAGACCATCCCTATCCATCGTCACTGTCGTCAACTTTAGTCCAACAAAACTACAATTGCAGTGGAACAGAATCAGCTTATCGGAAAGTTCTGCGCCACTGTATAATCCAGCCAGACTTAATAGTTTCGAAAGACTACCCGCAGGAATTAGCGGTATAAATTATGCCGCCATACCTCGTGGAAGTTTACGTTGCCATGAACCATGGAAATTGTCTCCATTTGTTTATAATATGGATGCGCTCCTACTTTGTGAACTTCTTAATCGTCTCAACGTCTCGGGAAAACTATTTAAATCTTATAAGTACCCCACATTTACATATGGAGCATTAGGGCGCTCTTTCAAACCTGCCGATCTATTCGCTACGGGTCACAACCTGGAGATAGGATTTCTAGTCCCGGTTGAAGTATCTGGATTAGATTTTAGAGGAATTCTTGGTCCAGTTACTGCGTCGGTTATGATGTGGACGATGATAATCGCGCTAGGATTGATGTGTTTCATATTTTGGAGTGGGAATATTAGAATTAATGCCGACACGAATCATAAACAGCTAAGTCTGTTCGTATCGATAGAATTGGTGATTCGCCCAATACTCGATCAATGTTTGGAACGAATGCCGATAAATGGCACATTCTTTCGGATTGGATTATCTCCTTGGTTATTCTATTGCTTAATTATTTCCGAAACGTACCGCGGAGAGTTGGTTAGCTATTTAATTCGTCCACCTGAGGTTAATGCACCGGAAACATTTAGGTTTGTAGTGAAAAAATATCCATCTATATGTATGTCTGTTAAACAATATTGTGCTCATTTACAATTTTCTAGACAACTGGGGTCATCGAACCTTCCAATTTTCACAGCAGGGCAAGTCATCCCACCAAACTATCCAACTGATGTTTCCTTTCCCACAATAATTAATGTGAAGGAAAACTGTTCGTTTCGAGTTGTAAATGCGGGGCCACATGACGCTCTCCAGAAAGAGGCACTAAATACAAATGATGGTTCAATATTTGTCAGGATTCTGTCCTATCTTACTCGATGCGACGGATATGGATTTGTACACAAGTTAAGTTCACAAGTTAGCCGGCTTGTCCAAACAAATGAGGTATTTGTTAACCACGCGGATAGTTTATCCAAGATTCAAAGCGTCGCTGCAATGGCGGCACCGCACAAGGAATTCAAAATATCTGAAGAAAGCGTTGTGCATGCGGTTTATATTGGGGTCGCGGGAGACCTTTTCAAACCGGAAGTGTGGAATATTTTAAGTCATTTCAGGGATGCGGGAATACTCGAGTTTTATCTTCAAGCTCAACGCGCCGCGGACTTTATACGGTTTTGGGGAAAATGGAAACCAGAGGCGAAGGGGAATGACAATATGGTAGAAGATTTGAAGAAAGTAGGGATAAATGTGGAAAGCTTGCTAAGGGGCAAAGTGGGTCCTGTAAAGTTGCATATGCATCACATAGGGACAATTGTAGGGCTATGCGTAATATTAGAATTGTTCGGAATGATATGTTTTGCTGGAGAGATTTTGAAGCGTTATTTTGATCATCAGTGTTAAAGGTTAATATGCTTACAAATGGGCTTAAAAATCATTTACTCCCGACCAATAATCGCATTTGTTTGCCTATGAATTTACAAATGTTCAAGATGAATTATATATACAAGATTAATTATAAATTAAATTATAATTAAGGTGTTTGTTTTGTTTTTGTTTAACTAGGAAAAATTATTTTGAAATCAGAATCTTATCTCACGTATACATTTTTGTTTATGTAGAGTGCTAGTTTACAAATGAGCATGCAATAACTTCTGAGCGATTACCAAACACTATACCATAACCCTCGAAGGCCAAAGATATCATCAACCGGGTTCTAACATAATTATATTAATGCATCCTCATGAATATGTAATAAGAATGACATAAGCTATGTGCTTGGTTAGGACTAAAGAAAAAAATTCTTAAGTAAAAAATTGTCAAATATGAAGAATTTCACATTTAAAAGACTCATATGCATGTCTCCTGACAGCATAAATTAAAAATACAAATGATATAGCACAAATTGAAGAATTGGCAGAATAACTGTTCAGAATAAGTGTTGTTTTTAATAAATAATTGTAGGTGATGTATATTAATCCAGTATAATGATGTATTTTTCCACTTGTAATGAATAAATAAAATAAATAAATATAACAATTGAAATACGATTTCATTTCTTAGCAATGAGTAAAGCGTTGCATCATATAAATTGAACATGGAATTGATGGCCACATTTTGCAAACATAAAAGGTTTCAGGGTTCAAAATTGTAAACAATTGCATCTTTGTCCCATTACGTCTCACATCACTTTCCAAACCAAGAATTTCCGCTGGCAGTAACTTTCTGTCGTTATTGTGGGTTTGATCTTAGAAGCTTTGACGGTGTAAACCTTCCAGCCGATAAAACTGATTCGTCCAATAATGATTTTGTGGCTGCCTGCAATTGTGCTGGCATTGGCTATAAGTGGGAAAGCTTCCACTGACCAGGACCACCAATCGATAATGGATCCCGAAGGTTTGTGGACTTTTCGGTTATTCAATTTTACAGATTTTTATTACAGTCAAACTTGAATTATGTTTATGTTTTGTTTAAGTAGCCGAGTTGGAGAGCCTTGTTCGAGAGGCGCGTGCTCCAGAGCCACACTATTACGATGAAGTCTATTTCGGCCGACCTTACCGGGGACGCCATCATTCAATGGCATCACGGTATGCGCCTTGTTCGATGGTAAACTGGGACGAAGGGCGCTAAATCGATATGGATCAGATCAGGACATAATGGCATAAACTGCAAAAATCGGAAAGATAAATTTTACTCAATTAGCATTATAAATTATACATAATTTCGTTCCTTTAACGCAATTTGAGGCCAAATGGATAATGATTCAGGTTTTCCTAAAGTGTTTTTCCTGACTCCTGCAACTTGTGTTAAATTCAACTTTTATTAAAATAAGCGAATAATCTGTTCAAAATAAAAATTTATATCACTAACCTCATCCCAATTTACTCATTCGGCTTATTATGATGTTAGAATAATTGTCATGCAAGACAATGACCAACGTCATATATCTGTATTCTAGGAAATACCATTGTTGGAAATTTCGACGTTCTTGGCAAGACGGGCCAGGTAGAATGGGCAAGTTTCTAAAATTATGAATGAAAAGTTGTGATCTAACACCCAGGTCTAAGTGCTTATTGCATTATGTAATTTGCAAGCACGGTTATATTATCATGAAAAGTTCAAGTTGAGCTGATTGTAATGATGATATGATGACGTGTTCATTACATGATCTTGTTGATGCCAAGAAGGGAGAATTTTAAACAATTTACTATTGTTTCAAACAACAATGCGATACAATTTCACTTCTTAACAACACAGTAAATTGAACGTTGCAGTGGGGCTGAAATTGATGGTTCCATTATGCAATCGTAACATACGGCAAGGTATAAAATTACCACATCGCCATATAGTCATCACCACCAATCATGGTTTTCCATTTTTATCTCAGAGCATCATCATTATTGCTATTATCATCATGCTTAACCTTGACGAAGACAAGAAGTGTTGAAATCAATCAGGTAAATTTAGAAACTTGCTTTGCTAGCGCCAGCGCTCACTATAAACACAATTTATATTTATAGGATGCAACCGCCATTTTGCCCTTCTCCCTCTCTATGATTTACCTATCCCGTCTTGCTGAGAAGGAGGCACAAATTTATAGGAGACTCAAAAATATAGCATCCCCCTCCGAGCAGCTGAATGCTACCTTCCAAGAATATATGATGGATTATGAACAAAGTAAGGACAACTGTGGTCATTGGAAAGTTGAGCAGCATCCACTCCTTGCCTACAGAATGATACGACGCTTTGTTAAAGATATTCCAAGATTGATACGTTCAGGTAGGTCCAAACGGCTTATTCATATTCATGATACCCGTGTCATGCCAAAATCATTATTATTCCACACTCAAGTTCATTCCAATTATGATATGGACACACCGGATCTGCAATTTCCAACTAGGAGCGGGTTGGATAGTGTGGCAGAAGCTGTTGTGGACATCCAGAGCAATTTACGACTACCAGTTTCCGAGGTAATCACATTAAGTAGAAGACTTATTTTATATTATGTCAAATTATACTACCACAAAAAATTAGCAGTTGATACATGGCAAATTTGGGGAGTTTGATACCAGATGCGGTCTCACTATTCCCCAAGCAACAGAATTCGCTAAGCATATCTCACACATGGATCATTTCGTTCAAGCGTGGGAATGGCTTGAATATTTGGACAAGCTGTCATCCACCGATAAGCAAATGATTGATACAATAAGACAAGATCTTATCAGTCGGCATGATGAGAAACACGACATAACTAGGTAAGCTATTGACATTGCATAAATGGTTTGCAATAAAATGGCAACAAAATTTGCAATAAAAAGATCGAATTTTTCATGATACTTGCAGCAATGCTGGTGATATGCACATTTTCTTAAAACCATTGAAATATGGTGTCTCTCCTTGGCGAAAAGATGTCGAAATGACAACCTGGCTAACAACTCATAGTCGGAGTGGAACAAACAAAGAACTATTTTTCCGAACGTATGCACTTTGCAGCAATTCGTCACTGACATTCCCCGTGATACCATCCCGTCATGTTTGCCGTCTCACAATAAGTGACGCGTATATGACCCTAGCTCCTGCAAAGGTAGAAGTCCTCTCACTGAATCCGAATATAATGATTTTCCACGACGTCATCAGGGATGCCCACATGGCATCGTTGTGGAAAGCGGGAACGAAGGAAATAGAAGACAATTCATATTACCCGGGTTCAAGATCACTTATAAGTAATATTGGTAGTAAGTAACTCATACAATAACCAGTGAATTTTAAATTTCAATCTACCTTCCCTCATTAATCCCAATGTAGCTATTTCCGGTGCGCCATTGGGCACAATGTTTTCGACCTTAGAGAAACTAACCGGGCTGAATGTGAGTGGCGTTGGTGGTAGAGATAGTTTGGGAGTGACGCAATACGTCCTTTCGGGAAATGCT
>JAQFZJ010000734.1:0-17901 GCA_034695645.1 Folsomia fimetaria
TATTAGTTCAATTTTTATCATTTGAATTTCAGGGACAAACAACAAGCTCTCGAAAAAGCCTTGCAGGTTAGTTTATTGCAAATTTGTACTTACATATGCACCATTCCTTTGATGCTTTATTTGACTGACATGTTGGAATCTTTGGTTTTTCAGGAAACAAGTCAGTTCAAGGATAAGTTGGATGGCATGTTGAACGCTTTGGAAAACACTGGTAAGATAATTATCTTGCTTTGTCCTGGTTTACAAGTTTCTCTTACAAAAAGACTTCAATGCACTGATAATTGTGCTAATTTTTGTTATGAAACTCACCACTAAACTAACAATTTAAGTAGCTCCGACGATAGCCTACAATGAATAATTATATATTGCAGCGGATCAATGCAAGAATGCAGAACCCATCTCTGCCCATCCTGATAAAATTAGGGATCAAATTGGAGACAACAACGCCATAATTGACGACGTGAAGAAACGTGAAGACGCCTTCAATTCTGTGAAAAAGCAAGCTGCTGAGATAATTGACAAAGCTCCGAATAAGAATGACCCAGCAGTTCGTGATATAAAGCAAAAACTTGACAGACTCAATAGTTTGTGGGATCAAATCCAAAAACTGACAAAACAGCGTGGAAAGAATTTAGACGAAGCTCTTGCATTAGCAGAGAAATTTTGGCAACAACTTCAAGCGATCCTGGACAAATTGGACGCTCTCTCAGAAACATTGAAGAACCAAGAACCACCTGCAGTCGATCCAAAAACAATCCAAAAACAACAGGAAGCTCTTAAAGAAATTAAAAAAGACATTGAAAAAGTAAAGCCCGATGTCAATAACTGTCGCCAGTCCGGACAGAGTCTTTTGAAAGTGGTCGGAGATCAAGATAAACCAGAGATCAAAAAGAATATTGAAGAGTTAGACGCGGCATGGGACAACATAACTGCATTATTTGCTAAGCGTGAAGAAAATCTAATTGACGCAATGGTTAGTCAGCTATTACGGATGAAAACATCACCACCTGCGAATGTAACAGATGAAACTAATATAATTTAAAATTTTGTAGGAAAAAGCAATGGAATTCCATGAGACGCTCCAGGTAATGCTTATACTCTTGTCATGTATTAATTTAGTTCAGTTAATTAATATGTATTACATTATCATAATTTATAGGAGTTGTTGCGCTTCCTCGACAAAGCTGAGGCCCGTCTGGCTGGTTTTGGTGTAATTGGGGCTGACATCGAAGCTGTTAAGAAACAGATCAAGGAGTTAAAGGATTTCAAGGGTGATGTTGACCCCATGATGGTGAAAGTTGAAGCATTAAACAGGTAAAGTCATTTCATATTAGATTTCATGACTCTACTACTACTACCGATACAACATAAATTTTTATATCGAGTACAATGAGTGTCAATTCAGATAATTCGTCTAATTCCGACATTGTTGAAAATCATTCACTAAATTAAATTTTATCTTTCTCTCAAATTCTCCACGATGAATTGCAAAACAACACGGTTTACTAATCAACTGTCAATTGTGGAATATTAATAGGACTTTAAGGAGGCAAGTATTTAATAAAATATCCAAAGTTTGAAGTGTCGATTGATTGATTTGGCTGTTTTGTGTGTTCTGTCAATTATGCGTTGAAACTCTTCTTGTTTTTTTTGTTTCTTTTTTATTGAATGTTTCAAATTCTTCGTACGTTTTTACGTTTGCAGATTATTTGCCTTGTCGTTGTTTTGCGCCGCGGATTGTTAATTTCATATTCTTTAGTTTATGTGCCTCTTCAACTCGTCTATATCGTTCTTATAACAATATGTTTGTAAATACGCAGACAAGCTCAAGAACTTACTGAGAGAACATCTCCTGACCAAGCTGCCAAAATCAAGGGACCTTTAACACAAGTTAATCGTCGCTGGGATGACCTCCTCAAGGGCATAGTGGATCGTCAACGTGAATTAGAAAATGCTCTTCTGAGACTAGGTAAAAACTAATAAGACTCACATTATGAGAATACATATAAATGTATACGTCCTATTTGTTCTCTCATAGGTCAATTCCAGCATGCTCTCAATGAGTTGATGGCTTGGATGGAAAAGACAAACAAGAATCTGGATAGTCTGAAACCTGTGTATGGTGATCCACAAGTAATCGAAGTGGAATTAGCCAAACTCAAGGTAAAAACTAATTAGACTCGCATTATGAGAATATATTTATTATATGTATTATTTGTTCTCTCATAGGTTGTGGTAAATGACATCCAAGCTCATCAGAATAGTGTGGATACTCTGAACGACGCAGGACGACAAATCATTGAATCAGAGCGCGGATCCGAGAATGCCTCCAAAATTCAGCAAAAATTGAACGACATGAATAAAAAATGGGCTGATCTGCAAAAGAAGGCCAATGATAGACAGAACGAACTTGAGGAGGCTCTAAGAGAGGCTCAAGCTTTTAATGCCGAAATTCAGGATCTGCTAATGTGGTTGAGTGATGTGGATGCTGCCCTTAATACTTCTAAACCTGTTGGTGGGCTGCCTGAAACAGCACAAGAGCAGCTTAACAGATTTATGGAAATCTACAACGAACTTGAAGGTTAGTTGGATGAAAATATCTAATAAGATTTGTTCATTTGCAAAAATATTCTCTTTTTTTCATGAAGCCAACCGACCTAAAGTAGAAGCTGTTTTGCATCAAGTAAGTAGAATTCGACAGCTGTGTTTTAACTTTACTGATCAAATTGTAATATTGCAATGTTATTTTGTTAAATAGGGACAAGAATATCTTAAGAAATCGACGGAAGGTGCTGCTACCAATCTTCAACATAACCTACGAACTCTACGTCAAAGATGGGAGTCCGTCATGAACCGAGCCAACGATAAGAAAATAAAACTTGAAATAGCCCTAAAGGAGGCAATGGAGTTCCACAAAGCGGTTCAAGATTTCATAGATTGGTTGACAGAGGCTGAACGATATCTGACTGGACTGGAACCTGTGTCTCGTGTGCTTGACAAAGTTGTTGAACAAGTGGAGAGTCATAAAGAGTTCCAAAAGGAAGTCTCTGCTCATAGGGAAGTAATGTTGAATCTTGAGAAAAAAGGTGGGTTTGGTTAGAGATCATATATGTAACAACGTTAATAAACAGCATAAGTAAACATCTTTTTGTGGACCAGGCAATCATCTTAAATACTTTAGTCAGAAACAAGATGTCATCCTCATTAAGAACTTGCTGATTTCCGTCCAACATCGTTGGGACAGAGTCGTGTCAAAATCCACCGAGCGAGGTAAGCTGAATTCAGCATTAGATCAAAATTATTCAAGGAGGTTTCGATTATACTCAACAAATTGATTATGTGGCAGTGCGTGCATTGGATCTTGGACTCAAGGAAGCAAAGGAATTCCACGATTCCTGGTCATCACTTATGAGTTGGTTGGATGAAGCTGACAAAAACTTGGAAGACATCACTGCAACTGCTGGTAAGTTCATACATGATAATATGGTTATATTTATGGTTGCTGAAAAGTGCTCCCGAACATAGTAATACATTCCACTCAATCTGCTAATAAAAGTATATTACATTTTCTGCATTTATTTCATCAACTTATTAGGTCAAAATCCTGTAAAAATCAAACAAATGCTCGCTAAACATAAGGAGTTTCAGAGAGCCTTGGCTGCTAAACAACCTGCCTATGATTCTACGATGAAGGTAAATTATGCAATGTTCGTATGTGTGTGTGTAAATTGTTTTATGTTGATTTTTTGGTAATTAATAATAATTTTAATAAATACATGAAGACCGGGAAAGCTCTGAAGGATAAAGCTCCAAAAACGGATGAACCAATTCTCAGACAAATGCTTACAGATTTGAAAAATCGTTGGAACGCAGTCTGTAACAAGAGCGTTGAGAAGCAGCGCAACCTTGAGCAAGCATTACTTAGAAGGCAAGAATTCTATTAAAAGCTTAGATAAATAAATTACGCATTCTATGTTAACCTAGATTTAATATGAAATTTGTATTTATTAAATATTTTAAATATTTAGTGGCCAGTTCAAGGATGCCTTGCAAGAATTACTGGATTGGCTGAAGGAGATGGACCGACTAATTGTTGATGACGGACCAGGTATGCAACGAATCTTTATTTTTCATTTCAGCAACCAGAACTTGAACATGCCATACTCAACGGCCCATAAACGATTCCTATCACTATTTCAAGTACCTATGTTTGTTTTATTTCCAGTCCACGGAGATTTGGATACTGTCACAGCTTTGATTGAACAACATAAGGTAAACTAAATTCCGTAATGCATTGCATTGACCCGTGATTTATTTTAAATTCTTATAAATATAGAAAATTGAGGAGGAGGTGAACGGAAGACGATCTCAAATGAATGATATTATTCGAACTGCCGAAGAAATGATGGAAACTGCTTTGCCGGACGAAAAAGCAAAACTTCAAGCTCAAGTTAAGGAAATCAAAACTTCATACGATAAGATCAAGAAGAAATGTGACACTAGATCACGAAGATTAGAAGAAGCATTGAAAGAGGTGAGTGTGTTGGGAACTGTCCATCTATGTGTGCAATTTTCAACATGTAATTTTGTTATAGGCTGAGAAACTCCACAAAGCGGTCCACATGCTGTTGGAATGGTTATCGGATGCTGAAATGAAACTGAGGTAACCAAACTAATTGTGTTTATTGCCAGTATTTACTACACCTACACCAGTATTTCTATAATTTATTTACGTGTGCCTTTACTTCATTTATGCTTAGATTCGCAGGCCAATTACCGGAAGATGAAGAAACAACCAAAAGACTTCTTGATGAACAAGAAGCGTATGTTGTCAAACTATCTTATAAATTGCTCACTCGTTATTTATTTTTATTCTTGGTTTAGGTTTATGAGAGAACTCAAATTAAAAGAAAGGGAAAAGGACGAGACAATCGAACTTGCCAAAAGTATTTTAGCTAAAGCTCATCCTGACGCTATTCCAGTCATTAAACATTGGATTTCAATCATTCAATCACGTTGGGGTATGCACTAATGATAATTTACTGCGATAATGAATACTGCACAACAACGAAATTAGATGCCTAGAACAATAGTTGTAACTGCATATTGTAAAACTATTACAGACGAAATTTCATCCTGGGCAGTACAACGCCAACAAAAACTGCAAGGTTGGTGTCATATAATGAATATGTTATGTGTAATACAATGTACATATTTACGATTTACATGTAATTTAGCTCACTTAAATGCCCTTCGAGGAATGGAAGAAATGCTGGAAGAGCTTATGGCATGGTTAAAGGTGAGTACATCTACGTTGGTATTGCGTAATAATTAGGAAATAAAGTTAACTTCAATGCTATTATTATTAAAGAAATGTGAGGATACGTTGACCCAGCTTGAGGCTGAACCACTTCCAGACGACATGGCAGAAATATTAGTTTTAATTAAGGTAAGGTTCTTATTTATTTATTTCAGTTTACTTTTAGACTGACACTGCTTATTCTGAAAATTTGTTGTATTCATATCAGGAGCACAAAGGTTTTATGGAAGGAATGGCATCACGACAACCAGAAATTGATGCTGTTTGCAAACCGAAATTGGTTAGCCGACAACCTATGGTCAAAGGCAAACCTGGTCCTCGTCTCCGTAGCGCGACACCAGGGTAAGTATGCATCAGTTTTTAGTAAGAATAGTAATTTGTGTCCTGCATGAAAGCAACATATTTTTGCATGGCAAAACTGTAATCGCTGTGCAGCAACATTCTCAAAAAATGAAGAATGATGTTATGAAGTTTGATTATTTTATTATTTTAGTGGGGATAGCCGTGAAGCTTCTCCTGAGTTGGATTTTGCTCAACGTAGATTAAGGTTTGCATGTTTTTGTTTAAATACACGACCCTTTAATTTATATACTTTTCCTGATATTCAAAGAATTTCACTGGTCGCTCACAGTGCATATTTTTCATTGCTTTGTGTTCAATAGCTGCATGGGTTGGTATATATAGATGCATGGAACCCTATTTTAAAGTAGTTTTTATTGCACTTTGGCAGCGCTAAGACGGTTGGATCTAGGGAGTCCACTCCAATGTCAAGGATGGAAAGGTTTGTCGCCGCTTTTTGGTTGCAATTTTTCACAATTATTGATTTTCCCCTCATCATTATTGAATTTTCCTCGTCTGCCCATTCAATGCATGCGCTTGAAAATGTTTGTGCATGTTGATTTCTCATTGTGTTGTTTTATATTTCTTTACTTTTTGATACACTCAATCCTGATGGAAAAATAGTCCGGGTAGAGAAGATTTATTCCCACACATTGGACCAAGATTTGATCGCAGAGGAAGGTATACAAATCCCATGAACAAAATTATAGCTTAAAGTGGTCACCGGTGGTACTCTGCTTGCTTTCGTTTGGTTATGGCCGCTTTTGTGATATTGTTGCCTAATTATTTATAATGTGTACATTAATTTGGAACTGAATGTAGTTTGTTTACAATACTTACAATATATTAATAAGTATACGACCGTTATTACCAATTTCACCTCGTTATCTAAATTAAACACCTGATTTGCAAGCATTAATGTTATTAATGTGCTGCATTTTTGTATTAATGTGGATATGTACAGTCAATGTTAACAAGTAACGTATAATAATGCAGTGTATGTACCTACTTTACTATCTGTATGTGAAGTAACTTGAATATTATTAATTTACAGCAAAGCTGTTGAGCCACAAATTAAGAACCCAAGGGTGAAAGCCCTGTGGGACAAATGGAAGCATGGTAAGTGTTCAGTAAATCTTTATTTTAAATAAAAGCTTTATTTTGAATAATTGTCGTTTTTTATTAAGTCTGGATGATGGCATGGGAAAGACAACGACGCCTTCAGGACAAGTTCAACTATCTCCAAGAGGTGAAGTTTTAATTAAACTTTTCTGGGGCCAAATTTATTTTATCTTTTATTTTTTTTAAACGCAGCTGGAGAAGGTCAAAAATTTCAGTTGGGAGGACTGGAGGAAACGCGTAAGTTATTTAATCTCCGGACTTGCAATATCTAGTTTCAATATTTATTTTTATTTCCAGTTCTTGAGATTCATGAACAACAAGAAGTCCAGGGTGAGTACTAAATTCACTATTAGTTTTATTTGGTATAAAATGTATCGGATTCACGGATGGACATAGTTAATAAATTTTGTTTCATAAACTTTATTTTTGTCTCAATAGGTGATGGACTTGTTCCGGTGAGATACTATAATATCGATGAACATAATAATTTAAATGACCATCTGGGTTAGTGAATCATAACTTAAATCAATCTTGTTTACAGGAAAATCGATAAGAACAACGACAATCTCATTCCTCGAGAAGTATGATTCATTTACTAATTTTAATCTCCATTCAATCACTGCCAATTGTCAAACTTTGTTCTTTGCAGGAATTTATTGACGCTATCATGAAGACGAGTGAGTACTCTCTCTATTTTTAGGCTTAAATGCAAAATGCACAATTCAAATTACAATTTTTTATTTTTTTGTACAGAATTCCCTACATCAAGGATTGAAATGAATGCCGTTGCCGATATGTTTGACCATGGAGGTATTTTGAGTTTAAAAATATGTTTGTCAAATCATTATTTACCTATATTAATGCATTCCAGATCATTTGATTGATTACATGGAATTCATTGCGGCTTTACGTGCAGACTGGTAAGACTATTATTTATGTTAAAATAAATATGTATGTGTAGACATTTTGGGGCGTACTTCAAATGCTGATTTATTCGTTTTTTAGGGAAGACAGAAAGCCTCAGTCGGAAGGTGATGTGATCGAGGATGAGATCCAAAGACAAGTCATGAAGTGTACTTGTCGTCAAAAGTTCCGTGTGTTCCAAGTTGGAGAAGGAAAATACAGAGTAAGTTGGTTTAATAAATGTTAAGTAAGAAACGTTAATGGCATTGTATATATAACAACTAATTCCTTGTCTTTCATACTTTTTCAATTGTAGTTTGGTGAAAGTCAAAAACTTAGACTAGTTCGAATTCTGAGATCAACTGTCATGGTGCGAGTCGGAGGTGGTTGGGTTGCTTTAGACGAGTTCCTGGTGAAAAATGACCCATGTACGTTTTTTTAAATCTTTTAAAAAGTTTATCAACGTTTTATATTTTGATTATAATCTTTTTAGGTCGAGGTAAGCGATTGAACTCCATTTATTATATTTTTATATATGTCATTCGTCTATTGGTCCTGGGGTAAGCGTGTGTAAAGTTCTGTCACTTTTACCGTAAGCAAAAATCAGTATTCATAGTGGTTTACATGGACTAATTAGATATGTAACATACATATTCATTCATTAACTACGCAATAATGAGATGAGATAAGAGAACCACGTGGAGGAAATTTATTCAGATTTAGTGGTGATAAGGATGCGTTGGATTGTGGTTAGAGTCAATTTAAACAGGAAATCGTCAACTTGCATGCGCCCATATTTCAAAATTGTAAAACCTAATCTGTCTAATATGTGTTACCATTGTGTCATATTTCTCAATCATGGGCTAATATTAATTAATATACATAATACTATAACCTACATGGGTGTTGGCTATTTGTTAATTATGTGTGGCGGCATGTACTAATTCAGTGGTCCTTCATCTGATGATTCCTGAATTGATGGGATTAGCAATGGGGCACGAACAAAACTGTCCGTCTTACGGATATGGATCGCCCTGTCGCAGTTGTATATGTAAGCTCCGATTCATGTGTAAAATTACTACCAAGCAAATTCGGGTTTTTGTTTTGGGATTTAGTTTATTTTGTATGTAGCCCTCTCCAACATATGTTTGCTTTTGACAGTTGAGTTTGTTTCCAATTTGTTTTACTACCGTGTCATGTGAAGTTGTTTGTCACTCATCCTTGTTGTTGTCGCTTCATTTCTATTCGTGTTCTTTTGTTTCGTTTTGTTACTTGATATATATAATATGATTTATTAACACAGTTTAAAGAACTGATAAGCTTACTAATGAGTTGATGCACATAGCGAGCATTTCAAAGCGATTATAAATGCGGTTGCGGCATGGTCGAGTGTTTTGGTAAACCGCATGGTATGCGCTGAAAGTTTAGTTGGTGAAAGGCGTGTAGTCTTAATCATATTATTATTGTTGAATGCCCGCATGCATGTTTGATGGAGGAATATTTTATTCGAGTATTGCACTTGATTCTCAACACTAACCAGCATGTCCTGATAATTGAATCACTTGATCACCAAGTTCACATCAGTGCTCACATTTTCTTTTGTTTGCATACACGTTGAAATATTCATTTTGGTTAATTTCATTTATTGAGTTTGGTTGGTTTGTTTCGAGTGCAACTACTCTTTTTGGTGTGGTTTGATGTAACCGTATTTGACTTGTATTCTACTTTCTCCATCCAGCCAAGGGACGAACCAACATTGAACTTCGAGAGCAGTTTATCCTGGCCGGTAAGAACAGTTTCAATTTATTTACTCTTAGGATGTGAATAAACAAAAACCCTCATTTATTTGTACGCTTACTTTCCCAGATGGAGTATCACAAACGATGACAGCGTTCAAATCTAAGCCGAGTGGAAGTACGATATCAAGTGGGAACCGGTCGGCACAGTCACTGCCCGCTGCTGGTCCTATAACGAAGGTCCTATACCCCACCCAATTACTACCACTTTGCTACACTCGCTCCTTTAACGGCTTGCATAATTAAATTAGCAAAATTGTAGTTGTCAATTATTGCTTTCACTAAGCGTGATTATTACTCTATGCATGAAGCGTAATAATTGTTTGGGCGTTCTTGTTGAAATCGGGCATCTTTATTTATACTTCGTATTTACATCATCAACCTATATTGTTGTCCAGACAGACGGAAAAAAATTTATAAAAGTCTAGAAAGTTCATAAAAAAATGGTTGAATTACAGCGAAGAATTATATGAATTATCTTAAGTTAAGCTTATTGTCTCGTCGTGTCCTGATTTTGTAATGTTGAGCAACATTCTTGTTGGGTGATTACTGTGTATAGCCGAGTACATCATGGCACAGTTGAAACCAATATTCGACAGCATTCGACAAGGAGATGACCTGGGTGGAAGTTTCCGATGTTCATTTTCACAACATTCCACTACCAACACCTGCTCTCATAGAACATTGAAATCAACGCCCGGATGGAAACCAGCCCGACAATGGGTAATCATTTCTGGTTCTGAGAGTGAAACATTTTATAACTCTTTTTGAAGTTAAATAAATTAAATTGTTGTGGTCATTTTCCAAATCTAATTAATGAATAAAACTGAATTGCTTACACCATGTTTACAGGCTTCCGCTGTACTAACTGCTTGATTACGGCTACATGTTGATTGCTTTGTGTACCCGCTGCTATGTTTGGTCGAAATGTGTTGACAAGAACCTTTGTAATTGAAAATATTCTATTGCAGGTTAAGGAACGTAGTATCCGTAGTGTTCCAATGGGACGAGCCCGATCTACGGATCGAACCACGCCAGAAAGTACATACTCTGATGATGGATTCTCATTATCTCGACCTCCAAGGCGATCCTCAACTGGTCCTGGACGTAAGTGTTTAATGCCATTTCACTAATTGAGCTTGACTATTACGATAATTCCTTCTGTTTGTTGCTTACCACATGAAAACATGGTTGCATTTCATTCATTGTACCAATTACACCTTGTATTCCATTCCGTACACCTTTATTTGTAATCCTTTATGCACAGTCCGTTAAACATTTGCCAAAAGTTTATCGGTGTTTTATATGAGTTTGCTTTGACATAACTTTTGTTTGTAGGCGGTAGTCAACCTGGTAGCCGGTCTGGTAGCAAACCACCATCTCGAACTGGGTCCAATGCGTCTTTGGATAGCACGGGTAAGGCTACAAATTCAGTAGTCCGTCAGATGGAGATTAGTGATTTTTAAAAGTTTCCAATGTTGGTTGTCCAAATGAATGTTGAATGTGGTGTTTGTATTGCAAATTTGCATCTATAAGTAAGGCATGTTTTGCTAGATTGTAGAAAGACTGTCAGTCTGAAAAATTATTTGTTTAACTTGAAATTGAAAACAAATACAGATGATTACGGAACTCGAATTCCCGTACGTCGCACAACCAGTTTGAAGCGTGGAACATCCGGTGGATTCGGTTCTGGGCGAGGACCATTGGCCACTTCCACCCCTTCTAGGCCCGCTTTCTCCCTCAGCACCAATCTCAACGGATCCCGTGGTCCAAGCACAGAGAGGTACATTTCAATGTCATTTCATTTCGTTGTTCATCCTTCCGATCAAAAATCCTAAACCGCACACTCAAGTGAACGAATTCACCGAATTTGTATTTGGTATTTATGACGCACGATTATTAATCCAAACAGAGCACACTCATTTACCCGGCCATCCAGTGCTACTCCCATGAAACGCACTGGGTCTGCATCCAGTATCTCATCACTAACTAATTCCGCTGGAAGGTAAATCTACTGAAATGATTAACTGGGTGGGATTAGTAATTTCTTCATTAAGAATTCAATAATACTTTAATTAATGGGATTGTAAAAAGATTTTAACACAGCTTGTACTAATTAATTTACTAGACCGTCAAGAATACCATTGTATGTCGGTGGAGAGACTGGTTCCGGTGAACTCAGTTTGGATAGGTAATACATATGACGATATGCAATGCTGTACATAACTTGAATTGTATTTATTTTATAAATTATATAAAACTGGGGGATTGCTTAAACGGATCTAACCTTACTTAACGTGGTGGGTTCATTATGATATATAGATCACGGACGCCTTCTAACAGTAACATACCGGTTGCCGTATCTCATCAAACTCAAAGGTATTTTAGTCTAATTCGTGAAATATGTACAGTAACATATTATTATTTACATTTTTTGCATTTGCTATGTATCTATTTGAACCTAATATGTTCCTCCTCATCCAAGCAATGTGACATGTACTGACAAAATATAATATTTTTGGTGGTTCGTGTAATTTGGTAACGAAAATTGACACTGTTTCCCCCTTAAGCATTAAAAGTATTCGTTATAAAGAATAAACAGCACAATCCCGTCTCAACAAAATGTGATGAATCCTGCCATTTTCACCCAGAGGATTATTATGTAGTGTGCATAGATAAAGTTTCTGAAACACGTGCCGACAGCAAGAATTGTTCAATGCAGGTCACAGAATGATGTGCATGTTCATTCAGAAGTTGAGTCATTAGAGTGCGGGAGCAGATGTAAAGAAAGTAGTGAAAGTCTTGAATGTGGCAGGTAACAGATTGGCCTCGTTTATCTCTTGAGAGCACGCTGCCAGGGGCACATGTGGCTAAAGATAAGTGTTCATCTCGCCAACTTTTATAGCGACTTGTTAAATGCTAACTTCCAACCTATACTTCCCAACACAACCGAGTCTGCTGAACGGGAATGTCTACTAATTTAGCATAGGCTTCCCTCACCTTAATATTAGCATTTCCGTTTCTGGCAAAGTGTAATGTTTTATTTATTTATTAATGTCTGACTGTTGCAAAATTGTTACAATGAAGTGTTTAAAATCCCTTCAGATTTCAGCACAAGATTTTAAGTGCACTCATCAGTCCTTAAGGAAATGCGTCCATCTTTTCCTGACGCTAATTTAATTTTAATTGACTGCAACTACGCGGCAACTATTCTTTATGTGAAAAGTGAATTGTTCATGCTTGGTTGGACTGTTTTTGAGTACTTACTTATGTTTCATGTTTTTTTCAGGACTCGAACTCCATCCGGATCCAATGTGTCTTTCTCCTTGTCTGGAACTGCAGGCGGAGCTGCTGCTTCATCCACTTCTTCAACAACAGAACGAGGACCGGGGGGAACTACGCGAACCACAACCTCCGATTCCGCCACAAAATCATCATACTCAACGCAGTCCAGGTCCAGCTTCCAAGAGGAGTAGAAAGTTTACTGTAGATAATCTCTCATGAATTACGTACAACACTCAAAAATCATGTATTCTATCAGCATAAGTTTCACTTCAATGTTGGAATTACTTATATTATTACTGCCAAAGCCAACGAGATATGTGCACTTTATAATGCATTTATGTAATTGACATTTTTTTTCTTTTTTTGACAAGTGGGAAACATGTGCAAAAATTCCATCCTGTTTTGTAACAAAAGTTGTAGCTTGTAAAGATGTGTCCAGTCTTTGCAACAAGCATCGGTTGTTATTTTCAGATGAGATTTGTTTTTTTCTAATTTTTATGTTATTTTACTGATATGCTGAAGGAGTAAGTGCAAGCAGTGCTCCTGTGATTAACTGATGGTTGTTCCACTATCGATCGATCCAATTAATTCATACATGATTTCTTCCTTTGTCTTTTACCAAGTTAACCATTAACCATTATTTCATCGTATTATGTCTAGGATTCACTCCTAACTTGTGGGGTCCAGTGTGACGAATTACAAATGAGTTATATCATAATTCAAACCGATATTGAAATGTGCCATAATATCTTTTTATAAGGAATGAATGCACAAATCGTTGTACTACTGATCAGCCCATCCCATATTGAATGTTAGTTTGGTTTCAATTTAATTAGAGTGAATGGGTTACCTGGAGCCACCGATTTTTAGTTTCACAGGATCGGCAACGCCTCTTCCACTATTTTGTACTTTCACTAAGAGCTATTACATAGATAAGCAATCTTGTGCATAATATGTTAATCATTATTACATTTCATTCTGTAAGTTAGTGTAAATTAAAAACAAATAATGGTTGTGATGCCGTTACAGAAGTCCGTGATATATGATGGGTATGGATGGGGTAGTGTCACTACTGCTATCATGCCGATTGAATAAGAGTTTTGTAAAATGGCGCAGTTATTAATTAATTGACACATAAATGTAAGTAACCGGTCTCTAGCCGTACTTGAACTACTACTGAGTATTTGTTAACCAAAAGGTTTTAATGACATTTGTCATCATTTTTTAATATTAATTTATTAACATTGACGAATAACTTGCACAAATATATTGTACCCTAATAAGTTTATATATGATTATAATCTTAACATTTAACTATACTAGTACCGAAAACGTTCAGTTATTAGATTATATATAACTAGCATAGCATTTAGTTTTTAATTATATTTTGTATTCGCTAACCACAATAGCTAACTTTATAATCGTAGATAATAGTAATACACATACATATAAAAAAAATAGGAAATTAAGAGTATGACTGAAAAGTTGCAATGTATTGGAAGGAGTCACAATCACTTGAAGACAGGCACACCACCACATCTATTTTTGGGAAAAGACGACGACGAACGAATTTTACCTTTTAATTCATCTTCCAACCATTGTAATTATAAAGTTGTGCACAAAAGTATTTGAAGTTATAATAAAAAGAGCTAATATTTTAATAATCCAATCATGCCTGAGTTCTTGTTCACTTTACTTCTGACGCCTGAATAAGGGCTACTTCCACGAATTCCTGTTTTGTCTTTTCACTTTCTAATATGCTGCACTTAACATTGACTTTGTTAATTAGAGTTGACACTCTGTTGCGTAACTTGTCAAATAGCTATATCTCCAGCAACCACTCTGGGCCATCCATATCAGTCACCCAAAATGTTGCCCTCAAAATACTCTTATCAATGTTCTTACAGCTCAGCAGAAGTAGTTCATCAATCTCAAATCCTTCACAAACTGGTGGAAAAGTGGGATGGCTAGAGAGAAAGCAACTTCACCTCATCTTCATCATCCTTGTTTGCTTCACTGTAAACATTTACTCTTTCTGATCTCCTTTCTTTCTTTTAAATCAAGTATTCTGTTTATCCCAAACAGAGCATCCTTTCTGACTTTCTTCTTCGTCTTGGTATGTTGTATATATAATATCTGTAAGAAGACGCTCGTTTTTGCTCAATTAGGCCCAAATGTCTACAAACTCAAAAGCTCAATCTCAGTAATGGTATGGCACGACACATTATTTAATCGGTTGTGATAGTCTCTATAATCTAAAAAGTTTATTATTTTGTCTACGGCTGAATTTCTGTATGTAGCCATGTTATTTAAGCAATTATTTTGGTTCTTCTGAGAATGCGTCTGGTGGAGGATATTCTGTACTTCATAATTTTGGGGGGCAATGGAACATTAATTTGTTGAAGCAATATAATAATCGAGTTTCATTATTTAATCAGTGAAAGTACTTATACACATAATCAGAGCCAAAAGTAAGGGCAATGTTAATTCTTTGACAGCGTTTGACTTGTCGCGTTTGACGTAATAATACAGACATTTTTTGTAACATTTGAGTTCTCCTTTGAGAATAAGGAGTAAAAATGAAATAAGTAGGCATTTATAAGAGTTATAAGAAGAGAAAGTGGGACTTGTGGGATATGAAGGGCTCATCATCCAGACATTCATTGATGTCATTTCGCTACTACAAAGCACATTCACCGGTTGACCTTGAGCATGTGATGATTGAACTGTGTGTGACTCTTCACATTAAAGACGTGTCCTCTCATGGGTTTCGATCCGAAAATAGAAATAACCAAATGCTCTACAACAATCTGGTGGCATCTAATTTTTGGGAGTTGGTTTTTAGTTTGATGTATGATTTTATTCGAATTGATTGACTTATAAGTGTTAGAATTCATCCAAGCATCATCAAACTCTCACCAAGAAAAAATGTCGCCTCACTGCGAATTTTTGTATCAGAGGATTACATGTAATGTCATGAAGAGATCACAAGGTCATAATAAATCCCCACTTTCTTAACAAAGATCATCACGAAACAATAAAATATCTCTCCATGCTTTTTCATTAATCACGGGAATTTAGCTGATCATATTTCGAATAACTTTGTTAACTTTAGAGTAAAAAAATCTTTCAATGCATTTAATATTTTTTCAGTTATCATCATTAGATTCTGAAATTTCCCCTGCACAATAACTAGCACAACGGATAAATATTAATAACATCTCCTTTACATGATTGAAAGACCACTGTGGTTATATTTACTTGACTTCTGTCGAGGAAAAGTGGAAGTTTTCAACAGCAAAAGACATTTTGTTTATTCAATAACAAAGAACGAAAGTAAATATTTTTGAGAAACAATTCGAATGAACCCAAGGACAGAAAAATGTCGAGCCGTTGAATAACATGTTCCTGTATTTCTTTGTGTTAATTAACCCGGATGACGTGTGTCATGCCTTTATACTTCTTTTGTATGCAACACTGGATTTACTTTAACCATTCTGCAAATATGTAATTGTGCAGTGAAAGGTGAAAAGTGATGATTCTTATTGCAATGTGTGTAAATACTTTATAAATTAGTGCAAACTTTGTAGTTGAATTGGAACTCTTGAGATGGTGAAATATTATATGATACACTACACTTCTAGAGATGATGATTATTTGACTACCTAAATACAAGCGATATCATTCATTTCAGTTATTAAACGTATTTCATTATTCTCAAGTCCAAAATCTGCTGAAAGTCATTGTTTGTGCAACCCATTACAATATTTTGTATTTGAATCCACTAGACCGAAATACATGGAATAAAAGTAACGTCCGTGTCTTAAAGTAATGTATCTCATCGTAAAACATACTTATTTACTGATTTGTTATGTATTTGCGTGTAACTTGATAACTTATTTCAGTTCAACGTCACTTTGAAGTTAATAAACTGCAGCAATGCAGGGTGAACTAATTCTTGCTAAATATTTTGCTTCTTTAAATTCTTAAATTCTTAAATTCTTAAATTCTTAAATTTTTAAATTCTTAAATTCTTAAATTCAGGTGTGTTTCATGTTACCCCAGGTGCGTTTCATGTTACCCCAGGTGTCTCGTGCATTGAAAAATTTTGAAAATTTTTTCAAAATTTGGGAGGATGTTCCCTTAGACCCTAGAATGCTTATGGAAAAAACCGCATGTCGAAATTCGAAACCGTTCTTAAGTTATAGTGCCCACAGACAGACAGACGGACAGACAGACGGACTAACTAACTAACTGATCGCATGTAATACCTTGCGGTATTAAATAACTGATACACAGGAAAAATAAGGTCTGCTGTCACTCATTTCACATAAGAAGATGAGTGCAATTTTGCAGTATTGCATTGCAATCTCTTTGGGTCAAGGAACGCTCTAGTGTGCTTTTATCGTCCTTCCGTCATGTTAAAGTGATGTTACCAATCTTCTATCTTTATATTAATGTATTCTTTCATCATAACTTCTCCTCGTGCCATTTCTGTACTCCATTCGTGTCATCCTCCACAAAGATATAATAAGTTATGCAGTGAGTATGTAAAATTTGAAGCGAAGAATGTCTGCTTGCTTATACTTGGCTCAGTCAGAAATACTAGGATTTCATTCCATCCAACAAAAAAAATTCTCCAACCACTTCTTCGTCTGCTTTCACTTCAATCACAGCAAGCGAGCAATTGTGATAGGATGAAGACAAAGGCGACATTCCCACTAATCTGTCGTTCGCACGTTTCTGTTCATATCAACGAAAGCTCATTCTTCCACTTTCACTGAAAGTAATGAAAGCCGCCAAGGAAGAGATTAACAAAATGAAGAATTGCTTAGCAGTCGTATCATATCAAGGAAGTACTTTGAATGAAGTATGAAGAGAGAAAGGAATCCATTACATGGAAGGAATAAATTCTTCATTGTGCACCAAAACGAGACCAAGTAAAGAAACCCATTTTTAGCCCGAGCCAGGGCTTATGGAACCGTTCTGTCTGTCTGTCTGTCCGTCTGTCCGTCTGTCTGTGACACGCTAGCGGACGAACCACTGAACCGATTTTGATGATATTGGTCTTAAAATGACTATTGGGCCAAGGTCTTGGACAAGTTCGAAGATGGGTATGATCGGATGAAAGCTTGA
>JAQFZJ010000735.1:0-17890 GCA_034695645.1 Folsomia fimetaria
CAATGCAAGTGCTTCTCATGTAAGGATTGCAATGTAGGGATTGCCATGAATTAATTGCCATGCCCGGTCCGCAAATCGTTGGAATGGGATTGATGCTTTTGCTTCTTCAAATGGCCACACTTGCAACGGCAATATGCTTATGTAGGAAATTATTTTAAACCTTGTTGTCCTGTTTTATTTAGAGTGCATGTGCAACTAAGCTATGGTATTTGAAGGAAGATATAAGATACTAAATTTAGTTTAATCTGTTATACAAGATACTCAAAACCGGCAATAAATTAATTTGCCACAATACTGTACGAACCAAGCAGCCTACAACGGTAGCCTGCGAATTATTTTTTTTAAATCTGGTCCATCTAATGAAAATAAGATCGCTGGAGTCCCATCCAAAGTTTACAAAAAAGATTATGGAAATAATCTCAATGCTGAATTTCTGATTTAAAGGGTCGGATGCCGGATTAACATTTACAAAAAAAGTAGAGAAATTGATATTAACATTGCAGATTATGGCTCAACACGTCGACGAAATATTAAAAGTTAAATTATCTTTAACTTCGGAATTCCAGGAATGACAAGGCACGCACTAAATGCAATTTCCGTGAAGAGTTGTTTGCACTTAATTAGCAAGTTGTAACAACTGTTTATTGTCATTTTTGAGCAAAAAAGTGTTAGAATCAAAACTATTAATCTGCAAATACAATAAAATTTATATTTTAGAATAAAACATGAATTATTACACAGAACATATGATCAAATCAAATTAAAATGCATGTATCAATATGCCTATTAGTTATAAAACAATCTTAAGCTCGGCATTTATCTTTAATACGACTTTCAACATCAAATAAAATTACCATACATAATGCATGCATACTATAAAACAAGACTAAAAAGCAGATGCAAGTGGGTATAGTAAATTTATAATGGTTATTGTGCCGCTAACAGCTTCCTTTACAAAAGAGTAACGTAAAGTTACCATTTCAGTTTAGTAGAATGCCTAATATTTATGAATTATTAAAATCTATCTATTATCTATTGGTAAAAATTAAAAGCCCATATATTTTTAAAAAACGAAACATTTATGCCGTCAAAAATTAATTCTCTCCTTCTTAAACGAATCCTTTAAAAAAACTTGTTATGGTCCTGTCCTATAAAATAAAAGAGCACAAATTACCTTTTGTATTTTAAATGTTGTGCATCTATTATACTCAAAGTGTAGGTGACATGCAATAAAACAATGGATATCATTACATTCCAATAATTTTAAACGGTTATTATTACCGTTGCGAATAAACTATATTTCGCCAATCGCTAAAATTTGTGAAACTTCGTCCGGAATAGTCTCGATATGAAACGCGTAGCTAACAGAATCCCAAACATTTTTCAAAAGATCCAGTTTGTCGGGAAGTTCATGAGCTTTCGAATATTGTTTGGCTGCTTTCAACTCCTCTGCAAAAGCACGGTCCATCAATTCACTGTTGAAGTTCTCGATCTCTAACTTGTCCAAAATTTTTCTGATAAAAGATCTGTCTTCTGGGCTGTATTTAATCAAATCAGTTTCGGAAAAAGGAACCTGAATATCCCCTTGTCCTTCACTTCTGATATACTTGTCCACCTCTTCCTTTCCCAGTTGGTTAATATACTTCACTTCTTCAATGGTTCCGGTGCACAATATCCGGTAAAGATACACAGATCGTGTCTGACCTGGACGGTATAATCGACCCAACACTTGCTTATCGTTGGCTGGATTATAATCGGGGTCCATAAGCACCAAGTGATTTGCTCTGACAAGGGTTAGTGCTGTACCCCCTGCTTTTATACTAAGAAGCAAAAATGACACCTCGTCGTTTTCCTCAAACGCACGAAGTGATCTATCTCTCTCACTTTCCGATGTTTCGCCATCATAAACGACCACTTTGTAGCGATTAGTTTTGAAAATATTTTTGATTAATTTCAAAAGTACGACAGATCCAGAAGCAATAACCATTTTCTCATCACGGCGATTTTCTTTCAAAAATTTCGCCATATCAGTTACCATTTTAATTTTGGCTGAGTCGCAACTCAAAGCAATTTCAAATTGAGGAATCGATCTGAACTTGGGTGTTATTTTTGTGTCATACCAGTCGATAATCGGTTGAAAGACGTTCGGCTTTTTTGAAATAGCTTGGTAACAAGTTTCAGGAGCAATGCACGCTTTGGTTAAATGCGATAACTGCTCATAGAAGGTCACTTCCTTATAGTTCGGACTACCAAACTGCTCGGTTAATTGTCGGTATAATTCATGCTGAGGGGAGTACGGGTCGTCATCTCGAGCATAATTTGGATGACCACCTAATGGAACACATAATGTGATCTCATGCTTTTCAACACCCAGAAAATTGTGTCGGTAATCCAAAACGGGCTTGATCTTTTCCTTGAGAATATCCAGTTTGCTTTTAGAATCCCTCGAGAGCTTGGATGATTTCTTTAAAGTCGACATTATGTCCCTTTAATAAAATAGACGTGTTAAAAAAACTCGAAACCAGTCAAGGCTCACACATTGCCAAGTACTTACTTGCACAACCGCTTATAATCAATTCCATCAAAGGCTGCGTTCCTGAAGAAACCCACCAAATTACATAGCTCTTCTACGTTATTTTGATAAGGAGTGGCAGTAAATCCAAGCCATAACTTTGCTTTGTTTTCAAAACCTTGAAACGTTTTGACTCTTGCCGTAGTACAGTTTTTTAAAACATGTGCCTCATCGCAAATGACTAGGTCTATCGCGTGAACTGGATAACCTTTAAAGCCAGTGTCATAGCTTGCATTGTATTTCAGAAACGAATCGTATGACAAAATCAGGATGTTGGTACTGCTGTTTGGTGACTTGAATCGATTGACGACTTCCCAGCCGTCTTTTTGATTTGGTTTAACAACATCAATGTGGCACGGTATTTCTTGAGGGCACCATTTATCAAATTCATCTTTCCACACGCTAACCCCATTTTTAGGAGCAATTATCAGGCATTTGGTAATTGCCGGTTGGCTTTTCGCATTTCTATTTGCGGATTGTTGTAACAAAGTCGCAACTAAAGTCACACCAGTTCGCGTCTGAAAAATATAGTCTTGTATTAAATTATCATTATATTATTAATCAATGAACACAAATCAAAAATCAAAAAAGGTCTACCTTTCCTAATCCAGTTCCATGAGCTAATATCCCTCCTTTCCGTTCATTGAAGCAATTCCATAAGAATTTAATGCCCTCAATTTGTTTCTCTTGTAACCCTCCCCCAATTCCCGACACTAAATCAGGATGGACAATTACTGGCACAATTCCATTCGGATTGGTTTCATCCCAGCAATTTTCAAGGCTGTAAAAAAATGCTAATTTAAGTCAATTTGCAAACGATGAACAACGCCTTTATTAGCTCACTTTTCGTAAAGGACGATCGAGTTATCCAACTTTGGATATAAGGGACCCTCTTGTTCTGGTAAAGTTGAAATGTTGGTTGACTTGCTTGACTTTGTCAACCTGTCCAATCTTTCTGTAACATATTCTTCTCCTGACTTCCTCTTTGTCCCTTGCTGTCCATTTGTATCCGACATGATTACTGTTAGGTTTTTTTGTGTTATTTTAAAACTGCAATAGTAAATTAAAATATATAAAATAACGGCAAAACGTTTTCTCTTTGCATGGAAGGGAGCCGACAAAGGAATACCGCATTCGTCCTTTCACGCAGGCAATTCCCGCAAATGTTGGGTTACATTGGACATAGCAATCATTTGATGGTACAAAATAAGGCATAGGATTTAATATTAAACCGACAATTTTTAACATTCTGAAAAATGCATGTAAATGCTTTTTTATTCAATCAATAATCATCCTTCGTCAGTCTATTCTCATCTGTATTAATTTCCTTTGTGTGCTTCCGAAAGCGACAAGCAGTTGACTGAAAACTATAAAATTAGTACAAAGTTGCATAGCTGGAAAATAATTAACTTGGTAATTTGCAAAGGACAAATGAAATGCAACAATGATCACAATCTAGCTTTAATACATCTCAAATAATCATAAATAAATAAATAGCTGTAAGTTTGCCTAAATTTATACATTTACATTATAAGCGTACCTAATTAATTTAAGTCGCTCTATCAATAATTTTATTTCTATCTCGTATCTTGAAGTCTTTTTACACTTTGGTTTCATTTTAGTTTGATTAGAGGCTCATCATCTTTGTTTGGAGAAATTACTGGCTGAAGAATTTAACTTTCTCCAAACAATACATGTCCGAAGTGTAATGCATGGTTAGCATTATCCCTTTCTTACGTCATTGTAGCAATTAATTTTCCAGTTTTTAACATTTTCCAAACATAATTAATTTTGAAAATGTTTATATAAATGCCGTCAAATCAAATTAAATCACATGTAATCCAAATTAATGATGCAGTTATACATTGCGTAACATTATCCGTTTGGTCAAGGCTGCAGATTAATTGCTATTTTCTAAATTGAAGTTATCAGTTTAATAAGCATTAACTGAGGTCAGGTATAAATGTGGATGAATTGTGGAATAAATTGCCACTGGGTAATCATGGTTAGTTGGATTGGATAGCAGGAGGACCAGTGGGGGCTGTGGGTGGGGTTGGTATCTGCCAAATGACAATGTGAGCTTTCTCCGTGGGTTGATTTGGATCTGACATTGACTTTAAATTCGAGTCGTCGCCATCACCTGAAATCCAGTCGAGAAGAGAAATATATTAGTTTATCTAATTCATAATTACAACTTTTGTACAAGTATCACAGCATAGCCATTCGGAGTGCCTTCGCGTCAATGGCACGATAATTAGATACAGTATTTTGCTCCATCAATTTTTTACTTGCTAAGTCTAATAATTTCTAACTACTGGAGTTAAAAACACTTATAAGTTACTAAGCTAGAGATGCATACATATTTGCAGGTCCAGAGTTAATGGAATACTAGTGTTTCATGTTATAAAGTAGTTGGAAGAAAGGGTCGTGTTGCCGATAATTATCGTTTGATTTTTTTATGAAAAGAGAAATGTTTTCTTCTTCTTTAAACACACACGCAAAAGCCACACAACTTTACTTCAATTTAAGCCATATATAAAAGATACAATAAAGCTTCTTAAAGATGAAAATAATAGAAGTAAGATTTCGTTAGGCAGACAGATGAAGCCCATTTATTTGATGGTATATGATTATGAAAGTTAAACTTAGTTAGGAAAAATGCTACTATCAAAGCAAGAATGCAAAATATAATGTCAATGACAAAGTTTTAATTCTTTCATAAAAAAAATAATTCATTGTCTATACCAGTAAAACAAGATGCAGTTGTTTTGTTTGTGATAGCCAAAATATGATGTGAGGTTAGAAGGGTTTAAACGTCCAGGATGTGGGTGCCAGAGGTCGACGAAAGGGTTGTCAGTACTGTGAGGCAATTTCCACACAATAAGATGGCTGGCCGTATCTCCCTCGGATTCATCAACTGTGGACGATAGCATTCGTATGTACAACAAAACACTATTTTTACAAATATACGATAATACAAAAAGTAAGAATGTCATGAAAATGAAAATGGAAGACAATAAAGCTTAAGAAGTAAGAACATTACGAAAATGACAGACAGTCAAGTGAAAGGTTAGGTGTGGTCGGTGACAGAAGCAATATTTGCGACGATTTAATTAAATGTTTTGTATACAGTTTTTAAAGCCAATATTCAAATTCAAGTGGATAAGAAGAAATTTGTCTGACAGTATTTTTAAAAGTTTTGCACCCGATGAAAATATACGACAGTATAGAGAAGAAGTGGATAAGGCCTTATAATATACAATGGTGTAATAAATTACAATGATATGCAATGCGGAAAGTGCTACTAGACCAGAAATGGTGCCATCAAACAAAAATACATTATTTTATCGTCTACATGTATTTGTATTCGTTGTTTATTATCTATCTTATCCATCCCGACATGAATGACATAAGAGAAATATGGAGAAAATGTCCATTTGTGATGAGAATGATATTATTTCTGGGATTATGTGAATTTGAATTCTACATAAATAAATATGTGATCTGATCGTGACCAGAAGTCTAATTTTAAAAATTGAAGTGAATGTGTGTGGGAATTGAATCCCACAAACCAACCAACCCAACCAACCACATTTCTGTTAAAAGTGCTTGCCATGATAAAAGTGGGTTGGATGGAAAGGAAGGAAGGAAGGAAGAGCTGTGTGTAAATTATTAGTGAAAACAGATCTCCCGTCAGCCATCTCAAAAAGAGAAGAGAGAAAGCTGTGTGTGAACATTAAAAGACTGTACATGTTGCCTACTTAATTTGCTTTCTCTTCTTGGGTGGTATATGTATGGTTTGGTAGCAGATGCAGATAAACTCATCTTCCTCAATTCCGAAAAAGCATCCTAAATCAACCACCCAACCGAACTTAAAATATAATTGAATATATTCTCTCTCATCGCAGCAAAAGGTGTAGAAGATTCAGCTCGGGTAGTCAGTGAAAGCAAAAATGAAAATGAAATGGAATTTCGTTTTAAAGGATTATATAAATACGGAGAATAAATGCGCTTAAAATTGAAAATAATGAAATATGTCAATTATTCAATCCTACAAAAAGGAAAGCCCTGTTTAAATTAATACAATGGCCAGGATTTTGGAATTTGAATCAATCAATCAACCAAACCGTACCACCAAACTGTTGGTGGTCTCTGCATGCACATGATTCCTTATATGTCAACTATGTCAATCTCCCTTTGATGTGACCTTCTGTTTCTCTTCTATTATTTTAGAGATCACTTCATAAACATCATCGACTAAACAAATAACAATAATACCATTATTTCATTTATTTTATTTCTTGTTTTGTTCACTGCATGCATTGTAATACATAAAATAACAACATAATGTCTTGTTTCCCAGCATGTTTGACATCCAAGAACGAAAGAACTACGACTCATATTACTTTGTTCTTGGTTCGTGGTATGTATATTGATTCCATTCTATTCCATGTTCTAGGAGAAAGTTCTGGTTTAGCTTGATAGTGCTACTTTCTCACCAGAAAACCAAGCAAAACACCAGAATTTCTCACTTTACCTTCTTATGTACTTTACTTACTTTTATGCCTGCTAGATTTATCTAGAAGTAAGTATGTATACATACACCAAATTGTACCTACCTATCTATCTGTCTGTCTATCTCACTTCTCGGTCCAGTCGGTAGAATAGAAGGGTTTCGGAAAAGGTTGGGTCGGGTGGTTTGATATTTGCCTACTTTCTCCTGCGGAACTTTCTTCTGCGCCATATGGAATACGTGCTAACTTTCATTCATGCAGTTTGTGTCTCAAACAGGAAGGGAAAGTGTATGCCTGCTTTCTTTATTTAGGTTATGACCGAAATCTATGCTTTCTCCTCCAGACCAGGCTAGTGAAAGCACTCCCTCCCACTTACTCTACTCTATTCCACACTGGTCGTGTTCTAGTTCAGATTGTCCTCCTGTTCTTCTTCTGTTCTGGTGATTGAATACTTATTCCATATTATCATATCATTCCTCGTCCTCTTCTCCTTCTGGGTGAAGTGAACTTTATTACTTTCGCTACTGTTCAATTCCTCTACTGTGTGGGTTCTTCCTCTTGTAAATTGGGTGCTTAACATACATACTTCTCTCCATCCATCCATTTACTTACACGGGAGAAAATACCAACACAACAACTTATTCCAGACAAATTGATTGGTTCTGGTTGGATTTGCATTTTCATTAACCTTTCATTTGTCTTAACCAGACACCACCACTACCCACCAATCACTATTTGGATTGGATATTATTTAGGTAGGAGAACTAATGAAGTTGTAAATTACGTCATAAAAAATACAATCAACTTATCTACCTACTACATATCAAGTTGGCCTTGCATTAAAATAAATAGAAGCAATTTTAAGAACAATAACAAGAATTTCTACGTTTTAGTACATTCATTCCTCCAAACGAAACCAAGTTTTCCAAAATTTATTAAAAAAAGTGAATAAAAATATGGCATCTTACTCAGAAGTTCGGAAGGATTACGCCAAATTGGGTAAAAGCAGTTACGTTACGTTCTTTTTTTCACTCTTTAACAAAAATTAACAATATTTTTGCACAAATTATTCGCAATTTCGTTTTTACAAAGAATGTGCAAATAATTGTTCCTTCCTTCTTTATTATAGAGACGTATGTCCCCTTTGACGAAACCAAGTGGCCGTCTGCCCATTACGAGGAAGCATTAGAAGTATTGCGTGGGCTTCCAAAGATACAAATCAAGCACGGATCTGATTGTATGGTTCATATATACTTGACGCGATAATTTGCGTATCTTACTTTTTTTTGCACATTTGCTATTATTTCACAGTAAAAGAAACGAACCAAACATCGACCCAATTCCAAATAACGGAAGGCGACAATGATGACAACGTGATTTTAATTGGGGTCCAGAAAAACGGATGGGCGATGCGTAAACCGGTCACACTTTTAGATCTCGCAGGCAAGGAAATTGTCAAGGTGGAGTTTGAAAATAAAACGGGGGCGGGAATTTTCAAGAGTTTAGTTCCCCCTAAGGTAAGTTATCCTCCTTAACATGATGATAAGTGATATGATGGTTATCATCTTGTTTTAGAGAGCCATGATAACCCTGTTAACTACGGGTAACCCAATCGGCTCCGTTGTGACCAAGTCAAACTGGTTGACCAACGACTTTGAGGTGATGATCTTGATCTAATCTAATTGATATCTCATTGAACATCTTCATAAGTACATGCTGCATTTTATTTTGAATAGATTTGTGACGAACAAGGAAATGTCCATTTTTATATCAAGTCCAAAGAAAAGATTTTTAGTGCTTCGGAATACCCGGTAAGTCTTTGGAAGGGCCCTTAAGGGATTGACATATAAAACAATCTCTCTTTTCACACTCATCCACTTCATTAGGTCGCCACACAGGATGGACGCCTGGTTGGTAAAATTATTCGAAAAGGCATAACCGGTCTGGATTTCACTGTGGAGGCGTCCCCACAACTCGCTCCCATTATCAAGGTGAATAAATACATTTAAATAGAATTTTAAACTCCACACTATCTATTTAAAACTTCATCAAGCAACATATTGCATTTGTGTCAATTTCATTATATATTTTCAGGCCATCTTCCTAGGATTTGTCATGCTTTTGGTAAAATTTCAAAATTTCAAAAAATCTCTCACATTTTCAAATTTCAAAACTCGTTGTCTTCCTTCTTTTAGGACATCATTATGAGAAGCAGGAACAGCTTGAGTCACGTTCAAACTGTGCAAATGTAAAAAAACTACAATGCAACTGAAAATATACTTCTTACCGTGCAATGCTTTCCATTAACTATAGCTGTTAATATTAATTACTTAATTTGTACTAACACTGACAAGCGTATTTATTAGAAAAAACGAAAATAGTTGTTTATTTATTTACTTTTATTTATTTGTAACAAACAATTTATTACAACACACCGTCAGCAAAGCAATGAAAAGTAGACATAAATTATTCCAAGTAAACGAATTACATAACTTCCAAGAAGAAGTGAGAAATGAAAATCAAGGAAGCATGCAACGAACCGAAAATAATCAGAAAAAAAGAAAGAGAAAGTAAAAGTGAAAGCATTCAGGATAAAAAAGATGTAGTATTTATAAATGTTAAAATTTTAGTAGATAGTTAGTAAAGTTTGGCTTTATTTAATTATAATAATTATTAAATTAACGCTATATAAACTGTCTCAAAAGTAAAATCATACATATCAATCAAGCAATCAAGAATATAGATAAAAGAAGGTGCCCGACATAACATATCCAACAGATGAGACCTTATCAATAATTGGAAAATATTGTAATAATTTATTATTATTAATTGTGTATGTAGATGAGAGACTGGTAAAAATGAAAGTGAATCGCTTAATTGTGCTTACATAAATAGACATTTTCTAAAAAAAAATAAGTAAAATATTAATAATTAGGATGATATCCTTAAAATGATTGCATTTCCAGCTAAATAAGTAATTGCAAAAATCCGAAGCATATCAGCAAACAAAATAGAATAAAGTTGACCAAACTACTTAAGTCCTAACTTTTGAAATGAAATGAGATGGAAAAGATTGAAATGAAATGAAGAAACGTTTGTAGAGTGAAAGTAGATAATGATAATGCTATCAAATATTGTGTGCTGCGTATGTATAATCAGAATGTAAACATTTCAAAACAATAAAAATAACAAATAAATTAAGCAGCAGCAACAAAACATTTACATTAAAATGAATGAATAATAAATGTAGTGTTTTCTATAGAATACATATTATATACGAGGTTGAAGGTCATTTCTCTTAATTATTACAACCAAACCAACAACAACTGCAAACATGCAAAGTAATAAAACATACATAGCACTTAAATTATAAAGATCTGTATGCACATATATGTGCACGGGTAGTAGGAAGGAGTATGAATACATAAATGCATGCAAATAAGAAGTTTGGAGAAAGAAAGTACTGCGAAATGTATAACATCACATATCGCATGATGACGTAGTGAAAGCAAACGAACTGATTCAAATGGAGATTTTGCATGTTAACGAATTCTACAAAAGAAAGAACCAGAACCAACAACCAAACCATGCACCACTGAATGACTTGAACAACTTGAAATCAAGTCAAGGTGAATTGAAATGAGGTGACGATACGACTGGGGCTTAACTTAATGATCTCGCTCAAGAAAGAAGAGAAAGCCTTGCATGCATGCTTTCACTTCTTACTCTTTTCGCAACTACATCATTATTTTGCACTCAGTGTAAAATCTGCGTTCACTGCGAACTTACCTTTCTCCAGCAATTTCGATGTAAAATGCTGTTAACGTGCTTAACCACCTTAATCCAAACGGAATGGTCTCCCCGGAATTCAAGACGTAGTTGCATCCTCCTGTTTTCCTCTCTTGTTCTCTTCCTTCTTTCCCTGTTGGGCATTGGCTACACTTATCTTCACGTTAACATCCCTTCTTACAATGAGAGACGCTTATCCAAATACCCCTTGGTCTGTCTCACCGTGGAGAACGATTGGGTTGGAAAGGAGCATTGCGAACTGCCATGGGATAAAGATCACATCACAATTGCCACAGGCCGCAGATTGTTGTATGAGAACGACGCACATTCTGCCACGATTTATGTGACCAAGGTGCCCGTTAAGAGGGGGGACGATGAGGGGGACGATAATAGGACGTAGGTCAATTATACAATTATGCTTATCATTGATAACTACATATCCTATTATTTTAGAAATGTCGTTGCACCACTACTGTTACGCGAGGTCACAACTGAGCGTCACTTTACTTGGAGTTCATGTGGAGAATTCTGCGCACCCGAGCTGGTCGATACATTTGGGTGTAGACAGATAAGGGTCAATGTGAGAAGGGAGGGGTCACCATTACAATTTGTGGGGTGTGAGGGTATTGAAGTTATGGAGTGTCCCTTTTTACAAGATGACCCCACCTTGAAGGGGTCTGATGACAACGATTGCTCTACAAGTGATGAAGGGTTCCCTTCCTGCCTTCGCCTTGGGATTTTCAAGTGTAGAGAAGTTGATGGTGGGATTAGAGTATCGAGGTCGGTGGGGGTGACAAATTCAAATGATAGTGCAGAATCTGAGCTCGATAACAATGCAACATTCATCACACACCTATTTTACAAGTATGTAATTAATGAAGTATGTATATATGTATCAGTATTAACAACGCTTTGACTTCAACCTATGCAATAACTATGTGTTTCTGTGTTTTTTAAAGTCACAGCAATTCTTGGCCTGATTCGGCCTCCACATCCACATCCACACCCAAATCCACCACCACTCCCCCTCTTGTAAACTCCTCCCACCTCTCCTCCCCCATATTGTGTACACACATTGAGAAACTAATATCCTGCAACCTTTCCACCCTTTCCGATCAAAACAACTACCACGACCACCACTACAACTGCACCCATTCCAATTCGCCCTCATGCTTTAAAACTCCTGGAACCTACGTTTGCAATTCAGAATCAATCTGTAGAAAAATCCCCCGGCCTGAATCGGTCTGCTCCAGAATTTGCGAAGGTATCGGGCTTCAGGATAAAAATGTGGTGGTTGCGGATCAGAACTTTGACAAAATACTCACGGCCAAGTGCACCATGGCTTATCGAAATGATAAGAAAACGCGAAGAATAGAAGTCTGGCCTAGTGGGATAACTCACAAGACCGATGCCAAGTGGAAAACAACTCCACAACTATTGGTCACTTGTAACAAGGTGGATTGGAATACCTTTTTAAAACACAGCAATAATACCACCCGGGTAAAAGATAATGGAACCGATTTCTTTGTTCGTGACTGCTTTAACGGAACACGCCTTGAGAACACTACCCTCCCTCCAAGCCTCAATCTGCGTACTTTACAATCCCTCTGGAATGATAACCTTGCCACAGCAGATTATCATTTGGATCCCATCGACATGATGGATGCTCCACCATCCTGGGATTTAATAGTTCAAACATCCGCCCCCTTATATTTAGGAGATTACTATAAAAACATGGGGGACGGTTGCTCCTCCCCTGAGGGGAATAATAATAATGATAAGTGCACCTCATTTTATGATAAGTATGGCAAACTTCCCCCAGACTTGAGGGGACCTTCCATATTTCCTTGTTACTGTAGAAGCATCCTACCCAGTGGAAGTGGGAGCAATAAGGATCGCAATGGGACTTTTTGTGTCGTGGGGGATGAAGGCAGCACTTCCGTCTTTGAAATGTATTGGGAGGATGGCCTTGTCCACTTTTTGGAGGCATTTTATATCCCAATTATGACCTTGTTGGTGATACTGTTGTTGATCAGTGTGGGTATGGTAGGGGTGTTGTTGTATCCTCTGCTTTTGGAGGAGGTCGAGGTGGGGGGCAATAATATGATTGTTTCAGATGACAGCAGCAGCAGAGAGATGATAAGTATGAAGAGGAGTGGGAGTGGGAAAAGTGTAACGTTTGTGGAGGATAAGAGGAGCTCTATTTTTACTGTGAGCGGTGGCGGCGGTGTGGGCGAGGGTGATGATAACAATGAATATGAAAATTCAATGCAAAGGGAAGTGCGCCGAAGCAGGAGCAATAGCATTGTTAGTGTTATGTAATTAAATAAGTACATGTCACTGTATATTATTAATAAATTACTTATTATTGCCATCCATTTATCACAATCCAATGTTATTTGACAAGTGTACTTTATACTACCATGTTGCAACAAATGAGCTGATTTTGAAAAAGTTCATTCAGGACGCGTTGGATAGAGGCTATCATGTTTCTTCTGACATCCTTCGAAGCATCACGGTAGACGTAGGGGATTCATTTTCATATATATCCCACCATTTCTCGTATGGCGAGGACTCACTCCATTTTTGCTTTGGATTTATAAAATTGAGAGGAGTGAAAATTTATAAAATTCAAAGTTTGCGAAGCTTCAAAAAAGTCTCCTCACGATAAACCTCGCAAACTTTGCAAAGTTATGTTGCGATGCGACATTGACGCCTATCGTGAGTTCGCCCAATATATTTTGGCAATGTTACTTGACAATTAATAATCAGTAGCCCAGTTGTCAAGGAATCGTGATATTTTGGCGTCCGAAAAATTACGCTTTTTTACATCTATATATAAGGTAAATTACGCTATTTTTAATTTCTTTAAAAATGCATCTCCCCGACTTCCTTCAGAAATATGAAGATGACTATACGTCCACCTGGATAAGCAGTTCCCCCCTCTTCCCCCTCTCCTTTATCCTCTTCTATATCATATTCCACTCCATTTACCATCCTGATTATAACCAGCCCATCCAATATAGGAGCCACTGGACTCTAATCAAATCCGTGATTCTGCTCTCCACTAATTTTGGAATGACTTTAATGGTATTCTATTTAAAGAAAGTGGAATTGCGAATTCATTATATGGGTATTTTTGCAACTATCTATCTATCCATATCTAGTTTGGATTGTCTGCACAAGAATTAAATTATACTCTTTGGTGCACACCTGTCGACCCTCCACCGTCCAAGTCTCCAGCTTCTTGGACCACCACCACCACATCTCAGATGACATCTTCAAAAAGACGAGTATAAGAATTCATCAAATTTGAATATTTTCTAATTTTGCAACTTTCACTTATTATTTGCATGTACGTATAGATGATGAAAGATTTGTACTTTTATCTTCTTCTCGCCAAACTGCTCGAATGTTTGGATACCATTGTTATCTCGCTACGCGGTGGTCTCTATCCAACCTGGGTTTTTATACATCATTCCACAATGATTGTGCTGGTTTGGATTGCAATGGTTTTTGTTCCGGGGGGAACAGGTAGTAATTACTAATTTAATTATTTATTTAATTGTGTATTAATAAAATAATCTGCAATTACTAGCATCAATCTGGGCCTTTGTGAACTGTCTTGGGCATATCTTTATATACCTTTTCGGTACCTTGAAGTACTTGATGCCACAGCAATTCGGTGACAAAACATACTTGCTCCAATTATTTAATGACGTACGTAAGAAATGAAAGTGGAAAGATGCAAGTTAATATTTGTTTAATTAAATTAGTTATGTAAGACTTTCAATTAATTCCAGGCCCAGTTTATCGCCATCATTCTAACTAGCATATCAGCGGCGTGGAATAATTGTGGATTTCCTTTAGAAGCATGTTTACTTTCTGGAAGTCTTGCGCTTGGGTTATTCATGTTTTTCAAAGTTAGAGTGGATGAGAACGTTGTGGATTTAAATAACGGTCCTGATCCTGGTGTGCCTGGTTAATACTTATTTGCTCTATATAAATGACAGGATTTAACAACAAGAAAGAAACGTAGGGAAATGACACGCCTTTCAAATCAACCAATCATGTTGTTAGCCAACCTGTATAAGGGTGCAATATTAGTGTCTTTAAGGTAAGGTAAAGTGCATAGGCTACTGTACCCTTGTTTTGTTTTATAATACTGTCATTCATGGTCAAGGACTATTTATTCACGAGCAAACAATAATACGAAAAAGAGAAATCTCGTTCAATCGTATCTTATCCTATCTTTCTTTTTATCTTGTTCTTGGCTTAAAGAAAATGGAAAATAAGCAAGCAAGCAAAGTGAAGGATCTTTTGGCCTCGACTGACCCAGATGTCATAGAACAAGGCCATTATTATTAAAAAATTCCAAAAAACTAGGAAATCTTTTGTACAGCTGCATTTGTTTAAAACACAGTGTAATTTACAGAACAGATATTATTGACATAGCCATATGCACATTATGTGACCAACTAACCAAGTGATTATATCATCATTTATGTTGCATTATATGTATTATAAGGGTGCATATACCCTTCTTCATTACATTCATAATCCCTTAGTAAAACAAATAGGAGGAAAGCCAATATGACACCTTTCATTTGAAGGGATGAATTTGGATATACATACATACATACAATGAAGTGGAATAATATGGACCCTTATTTTCTATATTTATGGAACCTTTACCTGAACTGACATAAGATTAGATTAGTGTGTGTCCCTTTGTGGAAAACTACCTAGAAATGTAGTCCATCCTTCTATGAATATTCTTCTTCGTAAATTACTATTATTTAAAAGTGTCAAATGAAGCAACATTCCTCAGAATTGAGTCACTTATTTTGATGACCAATAAAAGTATCCTAGTTTTAGGTTACGGTTTCATTCTAATTCTCACTTTGGTCTGGTTAACAAGTCGCCCTTATCTCATCTTAGAAAGAATGTTATCACAATTATTACTAGTAGTATTTCTGGGGAAAGTGAGAATCCTTGTAAAAATGGGGACATAATTAATATCCCTTAATTAATACATACATAAATTACACGCTACAGTTCCTAATAAATACATACATAAGTTATAAGTTAAGAAATACTAAACAATTGTTAAAAATGGAGATTCTAAGCCCCCACCGACACCACCTCCAGTCATCCATCTCCCTCCAAGTGATGTCTACCCCGACCAAGATCATGAGAAAGCTGTCCCACTCCAAAATCATGGGGTATCATTTACCCCATCTCCTCAAGAGTGGTGATCCAGAGAAGAACTTGTCGGCGGTGGCAACAGAAGATGATAACCATGACCATGATGGTCCACCCCCACAAATGAAACGTATAGAGAAAGATCTCACAGCCCGGTTGAAACATCTTCCTGGAGGAAAATATTTAGGCCTTGGCTTTGCCCTCCTGGCCAGTATCACCATGTCCTTGTTGACCCTAGTGGTTAAAGCGATGCCACAGTATCATGCGTTTAGTCTTGTTTTGTGGAGGTTACAAGGCGTCTTACTACCCAGTCTGGTTTTGTTAGCGTGTTTGAATAGAGGGAGTGGTGTTGGGTCTATTTTTGAAGGGGTGTGGAACGCCAAATGGAAAATGGGTGGGTTACTCGTGGTAAGAGATAACAATCTAATTTGCAAGTTTTACATTTTTATGTGCAAAAAATGGTATATGGATGTGCTAATTAATATTTTGCAGGCTCGAGGTGTGTTCGGCTGCAGCGCAGATCTGTTTCAATACTGCTCATTGAAATACTTATCTCTTGCTGACTCATCCGTCATCGCCTTCAGTACTCCAATCTTTGTCACTTTCGTCGCATATTTCACACTCGGTGAGAAGATTGGAGTTGTTCCCATCTTTACAGGAGTCATGTCGTTGGTGGGGGTCGTCATTATTTCTAGACCACCCATGCTCACAGGGGAGGAGAGTTTTGACACGGATATTTTGGTAAGGAAGTTTAACTATAGCCCTCAACAAAAACTCCAAAGTAACTTATCTGACCTTCTTTCTTATCATTGAATTATTATTCAGATTGGGAACGCTCTCGCCCTTGGCTGCATGTCAATGGCCACCCTGACCTTTGTTCTGTTAAGAAAGCTGAGCACAGTGCATTTCTCCTTGTCCACGTTTTCTTTCAGTTTCATAGGCTCTTTAGAAGCTCTCCTCTTATGCGGGGTTACTTCGACGTGGGAAGTTCCGCAAGGGGGACACGATTGGGCGCTCGTTGTTATCATTGCCCTCATGTGTTTCGTGGGCCAGGTCTTTTTTACATTAGCCCTGCAGTTGGAGGATGCCGGACCGGTCGCGTTAGTGAGGAGTTGTGATGTCATTTTTGCATACGTCTGGCAATACGCGTTTCTCGGAGTTGTACCAGACCTGTTTAGGTATTAATTACAATGATAAGTGGTGTGCAAAAATAGGAAAAATGTTGAAATGTTTTCCTGTTTGTTATAGTGTTGTTGGCGGCGCCATTGTCATTTCGAGCGTGATGATTACCGCATTTCGCAAGTTTCTGCAGGAGCTTCCCCCCGAGGATGGGAGACGGGGGAAATTTAGCTTTCTCTTAAGATGACTACACTTCAAAAGACATAATTTCAAGGAAACAAGACTGAATTAATGAATATATGTATTTCTTTTATATTATCAATTACTTATTAATTATTATAATAATTTTATTGTTTTATGAATTTGTTACTATTTACAAGAGCAAGGCATCTATTTTATTGTATGACCCATTCTTGCTATAAATTATTGAAAATTATTATGAATTGTAATATTTTACGAGAAAAATGATAAAATATGTTATCAAGATCTCTGTCAAAAATAAATAGCTTGCACAAAATTCTTGTGCAGTGATTAAATATTCTGAACATTTTTATTAAAAATCTTATTTGCATGATTTTAAATGTGTTCGAAATCTAGCGAAACACCAATGACGCTGTACTTGCGCCCTGAACTATGAACTGCAACGACACGGTCCTATGCAGGTTAAGTGGGCGACGGGCTTACTAAACTG
>JAQFZJ010000736.1:0-17888 GCA_034695645.1 Folsomia fimetaria
AAGACATACTTCTGACTCGGTGCAGTTGTAAGGTTGTGAATATTGTCCGGTGTGAAATATAACGAAGGCGATTGTGCCAAGACGTGGCAGAGGAACGGATTATTTCCGATGCCATGCCGATTTTCAACATTCTGAAGGCTGGCTGTGTTTAGAAAAATGGACAAGCAGTTACGAAACCTTGCAAAGACGTGGTGGACATGGGATCCACCGGAAATCTCGATATTAAGAAAACCTAAAGATAATAATAAAATAAGTAAATTGAAACGATTTAAATTCATGGAGATGTTACTCTCTGGTGGGACGATGTGTAAGATGGAGTAGACAAGCTAGAATTGGGACGAACAACTGTCAATAGGAATTTGGTATAGTGGTAGACAACTCGTCATTCCTACGACATTACCGAGTGCTAAATGTATCCTTTGGTGCGAGTTTTTAGGAATTTAAAGTACTTCCTGAGGGTGAAGTTGTCTGTTATTCTGCAACGCTCTTGAAACGAAATATGGTTTGTCCATTTGAAACCGGTAAACTCACACTGTGTCAAAGTCACATAATATGTGACTAATGTCACACTGTCACACAATAAATCCAAACGATAATTATGCAAATTACTTTTCACAAAGTAATTATTATTTGTGTACATAAGTTAACTTTGTTCAAACGATTTCTCATCTTTTTATTTGAAACTACCAAATTAATTCATTCGCAAATTATTCATCTGCATATGCCAAATGGCAGAATATTTAATCAATCAGTCATCAAATTTACCAAATTTATTTATCTTAATACAGGAGAACATTAATATTATAAAATAGGAATCCAATATGGATAATCACAATATACGCATGAAAGAACGCGACTCGAGGAATGGTCGTTTATTCAGTACTTGTGCTGACGCTCATCCGACACCATTAATAAAAACCTTTCTCAATCAATCAATCTCAATATATATTCAAGTAAGAATACAGTATAATTTAGTACGAGGGCAACTCATATAGCACATTATTTTTTTTGCAATTGGCATTTGTTATTGCTTAGCCATTATTAGTTAATATTCAAGTCTGCGCAAAGTGTCGAGTATTTTTGAAATTACTACATATATACTAAATATTAAGTGTATTATATAATCAACGTTTTTGTGATGGGATTTAATACCGTCAAACTTTACTCTGTTTATTGAAGGCTTATTTTTACATTGCGCAAAAAGTATTCCAATTTTATACTTTTAAGGTTTATTCAGGATATTTTAATCAAATTTTATGTAAGTGTGACTTATTCTGCAATAAATTTTGTTAAAATTGTATTCATTGTTCTTATTCAATTCGATACATTTTCATAAGTGTCGGGCAACTCATCCCGGTATAAGTCCAAGATGAAATGTGGCTTTTGTTTTATACAAACTTTTAGTTAAGTTGGAGTTTTTCCTTAGAAAATTTTACACATGCCTGAATACCTCAAGTTAGGCAAATTTTAAATTGTTGGAAAAGCCTTTTGATTAAACAAACCAAATCCAAAATTTATATTGGATAAATATTTGCGCAATGATTTTGCAACTATTGGCATGTTTTTAACAATAATTTTACGACTACATATTTTAATTTATCATCATATTTATCGATCATATTTCAATTACTTATTATTTATTTTCAACTTTGTTTTACGAGTTAAACTTAATAGTATCCTTTAATGTCTAAAACTGCACAGATAAATAATTTCCGAAGATCATTTCACCACTTTTCACGTCCCTTCTCACTTTCCACTCTGCATGAATGTATCCGTCTAGTAACCTGGCTGTGTTCAACAAGCTACTAATTGACTCTAGGCTCAAAACTTATCACAATTGGTTAAGAATTGACGGAGTTGGATTCATTCGAGGTAAAAATATTTAAAATGTAAGGTGTCATTGCTCCATGATGATCAAATTACATGTAAAAAATATCGAATTAAAACAACACTGCAATATTCAGTATTGTTATATTCCTGTAATTTATTAGTAACACTGCCATTCTGAATTGACTTGTTGTTGCCTTAATCACAAACTACGTGGCACAGATTATTGGTTCAACACTTCCAGATAGAACAGACTTAACTTTAATGGGCTCGTAAATTACCCTTGCACTGTTGATACTTGAACTTATTGAATAACTGATACTGGAGGATAAAACGTAATAAGTCCAACAAATAGCACTTGGAATTATGTTGGGTAATGAAAATTAACCCTCATTAATTTGAATTTGCTCAGGAGCATTTGCACGCAAACTAACCAATGTTATAACAATAATGGGATCATTACTTAATCAAATATTTACTTTTTCTTAATACGTATAGATTAGGTCATGGGTTGGAAATCAGTTTGTCATGCAAATTGTAATAAAAGCAATAAATAAAAAAAAAATACTTACATGCACGTAGTGAATATATGAAGTGTGCCATTAACTGGTAATTAAATTACTAGAATAATTAATTAATTAATTAAGCAACCCTCATACCATTATCATTATGGTAAGGTATGTAAAAAAATTGTAATTTGCGCCATCAACTAGAATAACAAAAAAATAAATCCATAAAAAAGCATATCTTACGTAAATAGTATGATGTAATAGTTTCACCAACGTCTTGCAATTTTATTATATAACAGGGTAGCATCAGTGCAATTTATTAAAACATGTTAGTATTACGCACAGCATGAATTGCCAGAACACATTTGGCCAACGGTATACAAGCAATAAAAGTTTAATAAATGCATATCGCTATAACAAATTTATATGAGTTTAGAGAGAATAAGGCTGTGATATAAATATTTCGTAAACCTCTGCACTTATAACCGTAATCACGAAGGTGTTTTGTATGTATCATGCAGTTTAACACTTAATACTGGGTGAGTGTCTTGTAATTATTGATACACATATTATCATACACAGTGTATGATGCACTTGACACGCTGAGATATTATTCCTCAAACTTGGGACATCAAATTTAACTCCCTCGTGACTACGTTGTGCGTGTGACAAGATTTTTTTAGTGTTTCATTAAACTATAGAAATGTTGTAATTTGGACTGCTGGGTTGGGTTCCTAATAAGCAATTGAGATTTTCAATATATTTCTATCTGCTATATTTATTTTAATCTTGTTTGAAAAAACCATTTTGTTAAAGCAGAACTATGCTATATATGCTATGCTATATATTAGTATTGCGTTCCTAATAGGAACTTTCTATTCATCATAACCTGTTCATCCTCACATCTGTTAATGAATTCCTAAGAACAAACGCTTCAATTATTTATTATTTAATTATTTATTTGAGGTGAACGAAATGAGGAGCAAATAAATTTAACATTACAAAATAATGTTTGAAAAGTTGCTTATCATACAGTGATGATAACAAGAACACACAGACGGATCACATATTGAACTTACACGATGACCATTATCAATAAACATTCATAGGCATTTTATAATGATTAGTTTAAATTTATCTTGTATGAAAATATGAGCAGTAGGGACCGTTGATCCCATTGATAATCCTCATTTCCTCAATAAAAAATGTACATTTGATTTCACTAATCATTCCTCACAGGAGGAAAGGAACGTGAATATATTTCTTTCACCATGTCCAATATAATCCCCGACGACGCAGGTGACCAAGCTGCTCTAGTCATATCTGACGCGTTCGGAAACTGGTCGCTACATCATCGCCTCAACTCTTCTGATCTTGAACGATTGGCGTACCAAAGTGGGAAGGTGGTTACGAATGGACTAAGTGACATTGCATCAAGCGTATCCGGTTTAAATTTCCCACTAATTGTTTTGTTATATGTGGTAGCAATTGCGGTAATTCTTTGGACAGTGTTCAACATCTTGGATAAAAGTTGGCAAGGTTATTCTTACTGGGCTGGGTTAAAAGGAAGACGAAAGGGGGCACCCACCTTTCCGAATATCAAGCGGTGGTTGACTGTAAGGTTGTACTTTCCTTTTAGGTCAACAGAACTTTGATAATTATGTATCCAGGGCAGAGGTCGACGCCGACGGTCTCACGCCACCGACGCCGAGGCTCAAATCGACGCCGCCGCCGCGTAGAAAATCATCGGCGCGCCGCCGCCGACCAAAACTAGTGCAAAAATGCGCAAATTACATAAACAATTTTCTTAACCGGTTCCATTTTGACATTTCAAATAAATTTTTACAATTATATAAATTAATAAATTTTCAATTGTTTTCAGTTTCATACCTGTTTAATTTTTGTTAATCGAATTAACAAGTTTACAAGCGCATGTTAGCTATTTTTCATGTCCAATTGAAGAGATTTCAACGGTTTTGAGAAATAATTCGCTGCCACGCCGCCGCCGGGAGGTTGGTGAAGTCCCGCCGCCGCCGCCAACGATACCATCGGCGTCGACCTCTGATCCAGGGACAGAATTCCTTCAACATGGTCAGAGTCTACCAGGAAGTAAAGAATATTTAGACCACCCAAACTATTTAAACACAAATTTACATACAATTTATATACAATAACAAAAAAGTATGACAGAAGTATGACAAAAAAGCTGGCGGAGGCATTTTTTCCGCTGAGTTGAGCAGACAAAAGTCTACTCAATTCCACTGGAAAGCTGAATAGAGCGGAAACTGTCCGCGCTGACAGAATTTTGTCAGTTGGGAGAGTTGAACATTGCTCAACTTTTTTTTGTCAGTCGTCTCAAAATTGTTCTTTCTAAATACGAATTAAGCACTCATAGAGTTGATACTGCGGGATTTCAATACATTTAATCAGCTTGATTTGTTTTATTATACTCATTTTAAGTCAAATTATAATATTTTCCATATTCCAAGTTTTCAACTAAATAATTGCAATGAGTGACAGTGAAAATAATACCCCAAGAGACGGGTGACAACAATGAAGACATTTTTTTCAGTTTCACAGAATTTGTAACCATCTATGCAACGCACAGAAGGAGCGTTTTATCCCCATGGTCACTTAGAGAAGGGAAAGAGGTCACATCTACAACATAACAGTTGTGCTTAATTTATTTTTTTAAATAAAATTATGCATACAATTTCCGTAGTGAAGTTAAATAACAATTAAATTTTAATTTATTTGTATATGCGCTAGTAAGAAATATATGGTGTGGTACTTGAATCAGTGCAATTCAGAAAAGAGTTGATTGTAGAAGTTATTCCGGAATTTTTGTATCATTTTCCAAGATCAAGCGGTGATAACCTTGGTCAGCTTCATAATTCTGAAGATGGTTATACAAAATTGTCTGCAATGTTGTAAAGGTCGGCCTGGCACTTGATTCAGCTTCCCAGCAGGTCAACACAGTGGCAAATCTAAAAAACGCAAAATTTTATAAATATGCAATTTTGAATTGCCGCATTTATAAATTTCACATGTCTGGAGGACAGTGTTCTGGTTTCATCAATCGCAACCCATTTTTCAACAGGTCGACAAATTCAAAGGTCCAAGTCCCATTGGGGAAAGGAATTTCCCCATAACTGAAAATCTCCCAAAGTGTAACACCATAACTCCAGACATCCGAAGCTGATGAAAACTCAAGGGCAGTGAGAGATTCCAACGCCATCCATCTCCATGGCAATGCACCCTATGTATAGTATTAATAAATAAATAACTGCAGTCATAGGCCCGAACCACGGTACCTTTCCCTGTTTGTTATATATCGCCGTCTTGTAGAGTTGTTTGCTCAATCCAAAATCTGATATCTTCGCTGTTAATGTCGAGGTAAGTAAAACATTCCTGGTCGCGAGGTCGGCATGGATAATCTTCAAAAATGAGAGGGTGAGTAATTTTCTTACAAACTGGTAACAAGCCGTTTCCTAATGAGCTGAAACTTACCTGTTTTTGCGATAGGAATTCCATTCCCTTCGAAATTTGGTAACTCCAACGAACTAAATCCAGTTCACGTATTTTGCAACTTTCATCATCTTCAGATGTCGCTTCAGATTGCCTTGGTCCATTCTTCATTAAGTACGATTTTAGACACCCATTTTCCGCTAACTCCAGTACAATATGAATTTTTTCTGAGCAGAAAGAATAATTATAATTATATAATAATTATATATATTAATTATATATATAATAATTATATATATTATAATTAGAATAATTAGAGAGTTCTCACTTCTCCCATTCAAACCAGAGATTAGACACTAACTTTTTACAATATCCTCGGTACAAGCTCCAATAAATGATACAATGTTTTCATGACGCCCAATATAAATCATGATTTTAATCTCAGCCAGCATCAGCTTAAACTCGTCCACGTTTGTCGTGATTTTTGGCATTTTTATTGCGACCCTTTCACCGAGGGATTTGAGGAATCCGACAACTACGGTGGAAAAGTTGCCGGAACCCATAATTTTGGCCGAATCTGGATGACCACAGATGTTTAATGTGCATCGCTCGCCCTTGATTACTTGTCTAATGCATACCATAATCCAGGTCGTGCCGGTCAATTTCATATCGTTCATCGAAACCCACACCGTTCCAGACGGCGCCATCCGTTTGAGATTTATCGGCTACCCCTTCACGGAACTCTTTTACCTCGTCGGCGGTCAGTTTTCTTCGCAGTTTCTGAAATGAAATGATAGCATTTTGCATCAAAACGTGTCTAACCTTAAATCTTACATAGATTATGGACCATCTTCACACCTTAATTTTTGAATACTGGAGGTAAACAACGTAGCAAAGTGTTGTAGCTAATAGTACAAAGAGGAACCCCAACCCGATACTTAACGTTATTACCGACCCCAACGCTATCGAGATGGGTTTTTCTGATACGATAAATATAAGACAAATACGAAATACACCTATTATCTAACACTTACAAATTGATTTCGTTAATACCCTGCACATCAACGGTAAAGTTGTGGTACGCCGTTCCATTCCAATTTTCCGCGACACATGTATAAACTCCGGACATGTTTGTCAATATCCGTTTAAATTCCAAAATACCTTCTCCGTTCTCTCCAAGTGCGGATGTGTAATGGTCAGAATTGGAAGGATTTAAAACCTGCAGAATCCCGGCTAATTCGAACTTGTTTATAAGGAACTCAATCGGTGTTACACCACCAATGAACCTGATCATTATAATACCACAGGTATTTAGGGGTGGGTTCTCCTTTAGCGGCACAGGTGAGTTTGCTTGTTGAATTATCCCCGATAAAGAGAATATGGTGCGGATTGGTTTTCTTGATTGTTGCAGGAATTAGGTCTTTAAAGGAAAGATTATCTTCTATCTCCAGAATATTTTATGCATCACAATTGAACTTGTCTTACTCGTAACTACTACACTCCTCGAAGTTTTCATTCTGTCGGTAGAATTGAACCACGGAGCGTAGCAGGATACCCCGATTGCTTGTAACGAAAGTTTCATCCTTACGCTGCGTCGGATATGATGAGAATTTACGTCATAATTTGCTTCAGTGTAGAATAAATCTGTCAAAATATTAAAAAAAAACATTATTCTAATAAGTAATGTCACTAAATGAGATATAGAGGTCTTGGGTGACACATTCTAATCACCTGCAACCCTGGTTTCCTTTCCATTATCCAAGTTTACGTAGAACTCCAAATTTTCCGCAAATAAGAAACTAACCGCGGTGCATGTAAATGTATAGGTTAGGTTGGTGTAGATCGTTGACGGAGTTTCTCTTAGGGCAACGAGATAGTGTTCCTCAACTTGTCGATAGTCGTAATCTGTATTTGAGAAATAATTGCAATCAAGGGGTACGGAAATGACCATTCTAGTAGGAATTGTTAACGTACATCTAAAGTTATTGAGTGCCGTGAAGTATTCCCATGATCTCGTCGCGTCGGTTGTTACACGTTGACAATGGATTAGTCCGCTCCAAAAAGTCATTTCTCCCTTTACCCCATCGACACCAGTCGTCTCATAGAAATTACTGTGCATCTCATGACAGGACAGTATGGAGTGTAAACAACTCTGCTTAAGTTTACAATCAGGCGGATTTTGACATTTGAAATTCCACATTGTATACTGCATCTTAAAATCCAAAGGTTCAGCCTCGCATGAAAATGTTTGGAGATCATTGTCTAAAACTAGGTTTGGAATGGCTATAATCAAGCAGATACGTATTTTTAATGTTAACCATGGGGTGTTCTGGATATATGTATATATATTTTAAACATACGTGTAATGTAGTAAATCCAGTCGTAAATTGAATATTTATCTAATATCAAATTTTTGAAACATTCAACTACAATCGCTTGTGGTGTGGTGGAATTAAAATAAAACTGTTTGTTGTTTGTATCATTCAACACGTATATAGGATTAGCGGATATCGCGTAACTGGCAAATCCCGGGATTGTCTTTTGAGCAACAATCTCAATTTCATACGAGGATTTGCACCCAAACAATTTGATTTGGCTGACTTGAATGACACCCGAGGGGGAAGATGGGAAGAACTCATCTCCATTATCCATAGTAAATTTGCTCAATTCGTTAACGAAAGTCACACTTTCCCCCGTCCGTCCCAAATTGCATGTAAATTGACCTTTAATTGGGAATGGCAGAATAAATCCACGGATTGGATCGTATTCAATGTTTACGTTGTGGATTTCTGGGGGCTGGAAGATTAAGAAGAATAAATTGAGGGGTAAAATGCGAATCGGTATCTTAAGGTAACTGTAATCTTAATCCTAACTGTAAATGTTAACAGAAAGCTTTGTTCGTCAACTCACCCCTTTGAGCACCATCTCCTTCTTGTCTATAAATGGATTAGTTAACGCGCAAGGAATTTCTTTGACATCTTTCAATTCAATTGTCCTTCCACTGTAAAACAGATTGTTCAAATTTGGTACTTTTTCTAAAATGAATAAATCCGAATTTAAGTAAAATTTGCTGTCATCAAAATCATATAGTAGTAGAAGGGAACTCTACCCGTCGAATGCTCCTTGTAATATGACGGATATGAGGTGTCATGTGAGGTGTAAAAGAGGTTGAAATACGAACCAAGCGTGATATCCGATATTTTATGGCAACGAATGGTTGCGCTCATAGTGTTATCTTCACTACCGATTCCGTTAAACAGCATCCGCGGGTTCAAAAAAGCACTAACTTCATACTTGTTGAGGGTTGAAGTCGAATTTCGAGTTCTCCTGAAATGTCCAATGTTTATTGACCCTGCTAGATTCTGCGCAGGAGCACATTGTGCAATGTATTTTTTCAATAATATTATTTTTGATTTATTTGTGTGAAAACTAACAAATTGCCCATTTACAATGATGGTCACAGGATATGTAGCGACGCATGTTACGGCGAACGGGACCATCCTAAACCAGTCTGAGCGAGCGAAGAATGATTCAACGCCATTAACCTTCAGCCGCGTCCAAACATTGTGTTTTCCGGTTGGATTTTCATCTAGTGTATCATTGTATTTAAATGAAGTACTAAACAAATATTTGGGTTTTTCCGACAACGCCTCTTTGTTGTGGGCATTAGTTATTAATGATATTAAAACGATTGAGTAAAATCTACAATTCATGTCGGCAATAAACGACAACACGGACCAAAGAATTGTCAAAAAACAACTGAAACTGTTCAAAATTTCAAGTTGATCCGATAAGTTTGAAGAGAATTATCGAGATGACAGACAGTCAGACCGACAGGACAGTTCTATAAGCCCTGGTTCGGCTGAAAACTATTTATGTGGTGCTCCAGTCTCGAGCTAACCTTTTTGTCCATTGTCTGATGTGAGGAAGTAAACGTCGCCTCAGCCGCCTAACCTCACTCAGGGGCGAGGTTTCCTCAATGTTTTGTGGTTAAATACACAGAAACGGAATTTATAGTGTGGTACTTACTGTATAGAAAACAATAATCAATTAGTGACTTACATAACTATATATTTCTCCGTAGTTGTATAAAATGTGGTTTCCGCTTCTCCGTGAAGGATAAATTGTGACAGAGATTTGAAAATCAGCATGTTGGTGGCGGAAGGAAAAATAGTAATCAGTTGCTTTCCTTCATTTGCGGTCGGGAAAGGAAAAGGATGTCAAAATATAAGACTTACGGTAACGGGAAGGTGCGCAAATTAAAATGAGGAAATTTTGAATATATTTTGTCACCCACCTAATAATAATAATATTCCTTCACCTACTGGAGATTAAACAGTTCTCAGATATTTCTAGTCATAATTATTCCTATTCTAATTATGCATTTCTTGCAACCGTTCACATGCGCTTTGAAGTTGTACACAAATACACACCAATCCGCAATTATAGGATGGGGGTAAAAATTATGTGCAGATTCTGCTGCAAAGTATTTTAATCAGGTTGGAAACGTGCATAAAATCATGAATCCTCTTTCAAGAAAATATGGAATAAAAATTTATAAGCTTAACAAAAATATTATATGCTAAAAAATCATAATCTAACTTAAAACGCACGCTTTTCCTTAATCCATTCCGTAGTCAGACAACAAAATTGATCATAACTCATATCCTCAATAACCCAGGCTTCCGGAAGACTATTCCACAATTTGTACCGATCTTTTAAAACATTCTGATTTGTGATATATCGCTCCTATTCTTGGACTTGGAGATATCGCTCCTATCATAATCTTCTGTCCTTTGTGTAAAAGGTAGCTTTCCACAACTATAGTCCTTAAATGCTAGCTTCAACAATACATAATCAGAACAGTCAAGAAGTTACATTTAGCTAACAACTGATCCGCATCAATAGATTTAAGTAATTTTACATAAGAAGAATGTTTGTTGCTCTGTATTGCTTACATCTAGCCATACACCTAACTATTTAAACTTGGTAACTCTTTCTATGAACGAATCACGTATTAAAAATTAACTTTCATTTCATTGTCATCGCACCATATTAAGAAATCACCAAAACAAGACTTAAGTTCACTCACAATTTGTTGTACATTAGTGCCACTTGTGTAAATAACGAAATCATCCGCATAGGACAGGAATGGGAGTGAAATACAACTTTTTATATCATTAACAAAAAGTGAGAAAATTAAGCTTCCTAATACCGAACCTTGCCCACACCCAGCTTCATTCACATAATATTTTGTACCATCTTTGAACTTAAAACTTCTATTTTCTAATATCTCAATTAAAATCCGAACAAGGTTGGGGTTAAGGTTAAAATTATTTAGCAGTTTGTCAACTAGCTTTTCATGGGAAACACAACTAAATGCGTCTCAAAAATCTATAAATATGGCTCCTACCTTCGCAGACGTCTTATCTAAATTAGTATAAATATAGGACGTGAATTCACGTAGTGCTGTGTTACATGACCGCCCAGCTCGGTACGCATGTTGCTCATCCATTAGCAAATTATAAGTTCTAGCACTAATCCTATAAAACAAGAATCTCTCAAATGCTTTAGCTATAGACCAATTGTAATGCATTAGCAATACAATTGGTCTATAGCTTTTAGCTAAACTAAATGCACACTTTCCTTTGTAGAGCGGAAGTACAATTGTACCTTTAAAAGACATGGGAACTTTCATTAATTAAAAAATTGCTTGAAAAAGAACAGTTAACTGCACTGAGATGGAGGATTTACAATTTCACATGACATAAAATGGGACAAACAGATTATCATGACATTTCTTACTCTTAGTCTTATCAATACAATTTAGCACCTCCACCTTATTAACTATAATATCATTAATGTGTACATCGACAATATTACGCGCATCACTTTTCAGTAGATTTAACTTCTCATTACATAAACTACGTAACACATCATAATCAGGAGGGGTTTGTGGAGTTATAATAAAACAATCTGCTAACTCATCATTAATTTGATTGGAGTCGGTTATTTTAACGCCATTTACAAGAAGGGAAGAGATATGCACTTTGGGCTTTTAACGAAAGTTATTTAGCTGATTAATTGTGTCCCAAAGTGGTTCCGACTCTAATTTTACGCTAAACTTATCTTTAAAGTACTCAACTTTACTCCTAAATTTCTCACTATTTACATTATTTCTAAATTTACGATAGATTTTCCAATCTAATTGCTCGCCAGAGAGAGTGGCCTTAGTTCTAAGCTTATCTCGATCTAAACACATATTTTTCAATTTACGATTAAACCAAGGAGAAGACTTTCCACGAAATACACGCTTTTGCACAGGTGCGTGTGTGTCTAGATAACCTAATACATAGTTGTTAAATCTCCAGAATTCATTATCGAGTGTGGAAAGTTCACTATCAATTACAAAACTAAATTCTAAGATATATTTGTGAAACTCTTCCCAATCTATATTCTTTAGTGACCTAAATTCCTTTCAGATTGGAGGAAGTTTTCTGAAATTAATGTTTCTCGTTACCATACACAAATCATGATCAGAGCCGCCAAAACTAAAGTGACCTGAGGAAGGAAAGTTGTTCCTATTGCTAACATACAGGTGGTCAATTAAGCCTTTACCATTGTGAGTTGGACCTCTCATTAACTGCCAGAGATTAAACTGTTTACAAGTTGAGAACAGTTTAAACGCTGCTGGGTCAAGGTCACAGGTAATGTGTAACAAATCTCAAAAATCATTGAAAAATCAAATGTTAAAATCACAAAAAATAACTTTGTCATAGTCAAACGCAGTCGTTAAAAAAGTCAATAAATTCCTGTTTGGGGGTTTTTGGATTGTTGTAAACTAGTACGTATAAAGTTGGCTTTAAAAATTTTACGGAAAAATTTGATAATAACAAATTCTGTAAGCAATGGAATATTCAAATCATGATCAACTACTTCAAAAACGAAGGACTCGTGTATGTAGATTAACAGACCACCACCTGATTTCATACTTGTCTTGACATTATCGCGATCCAACCTAATCATTGAATAATTCGGGATATGATAGTAGTTGGAAAGGTCGCGATCTACATCAAGCTTTGCTTCTGTACGGCTAAATATAGCTATATCATTAATACATAAAAAACTCCTTATCTCGTCATACTTATTTCTTACACTATTTAAATTTATGTGACACAAAACTAACCCTTTGCTTGATTGAAGAAATTTCAAAAGTGGATCTTGAGTTCGGTTGTGCGACGACGATGATAAGTTATTATTATTAGTTACTATCTTGAGTAGTCGAAGCATTATATAATGTTCCATTCCCAATTGATGAGTTCATAAAGGGAAGAGAGATATCTTTCGATTTCGATTCTGTCGATTTCTACATCTTTCACATAACCAGTCATATCTTATATACACTTTTTTCTGATCAATTAACAGCGGTTTGTATATTCTGCTATTTACACCGCAAACTGTACACTGTTGTACCCTAAAATCCATAAAAAACGATTAGTATAATTTTAGTCAGATCAGTAAAAAATATTGTAAATATATATAAATAAATATATAGTCAAAAACTATGAACTATTGAAGTGTTGAAGAAGTCGCTGATTGTTGTTTGATGATGACATTGATTGATTCCGTTGAGACACACGCGACATGGTGTCTCCAAAAGGGGCAATGTAAAAGTGGAAGATAGTGGAGGGTGGGTGGTTAGGAGAGGGTTCAGTTAATTCCCCCGGTGGGCAACTATTGGCAGTGCCCTTCCGTCAGCTCGGGTGACGGGAACTACTTCTTAGTCATTTTTAAACGTTGGACAACTATTGGAAGTGCCCTTCCGAGCTGCTCGAGAGCCGGGCTTCCCTCGATGACCCACGTTGGTTTACAGATGAGGTAATTGATGGCAAATCCAGTAAGTGGGAAGGGGGAGGATCACGAGTTTATTGGGGAGAGAAAGTCTCCTTTCTTTGGCCGTGAGCGGAGTTAATTATTTTGTGGTGTGTAATAGGATATTAGTCTGAATTCTGCTTTACTTAGTGAATTGTCGTCGGAGTCGAGCTATTTTCACTAATTTGGTAAATTATAGTGTAATAATTAATGCAAAAATTCGACTATTAAGTATGTTATAAAAATGGCGAATGGGAATCACAACTAATCAGGGATTCACAACTAATCAGGGAGTTGGGAATCACAACTAATCTTTTGCTTAACAATATTAAGATCCTCATTGCAACATTCGAAATACAGGTAGAAATCCTGTCGTGACATTCTATAATACAGCAAAACTTCCCAAACCCCAACATAGAACCTGAAATAATGAACAGCGTTAAAATTGAACTAGTCAACGACACTTGACAATTTTCTGGCGGACGGTTTACACCAAATTTTAAGGATGACCTTCTCAAAAACATTCTCATTCAAAAAAATCTCTTTCCTCAATAACTAATCTAACATAGATTCCGCTTTCGATGAGAAAATGAAAGTATTTTGGAACTTTTGGATTTCCATAAGGGCTGAAGTAGACCCCGATCGGCATCAACTTTAAAGTTTCTGTCCCCTTTGTAAATTTTGTCCAGAAATATTTCTCTGACAGATATTTGTATTCTGCTTCCAGATAGTTGGATTTTGCAATAAAGATATATTTTCCACTAGTCACGACTTCCTGCTCAACTAAATTCTGGAATTCTTCCCGATTGTATCCTCTAGAATAATTGATGTTTATTGGATAATGGGCATGTTTCGGACTAATCAGCATCAAATCGATTAATATCTGTCTGGGTAAAAAATAAGAATAAGCTAGTTTGAGAATTTCTCCGTGTGTCTCGTTGAACCCATTTTCCGCGAAAGTTTGAAGCAAAGCATATAAAAGTTCTGGCGTTCTGCGGTACTCTGTCCCAGTTACGGGTGACAAAAGAGCGAAACATTTCCTTGAAGTGAATGAATTCTCTTTCGCAGAGATAAACTTATCAGCCAATCCTGTATTCCATAATTCCTTCAAATACCAGTTGAGCTGTGTAAAATTCAATCTTTCTTTGACATCGCTATTTCCCTTCCTTGGAACTTTATCACAAACCATGCCTTCAAACGTTTTCAAACGTTTTTCTTGCAATGGAATATTCAGCTCAGATATCATCAACCCGTTGTAACAATTTGTTAGAATCACACTCATTAAACACTAAGTTCCCAAAATCAAACGGACAAAGTGCTTCCTTTCTAATTGGTGTGGGATGAATGCACCCTCCTCGAAAATAGTTGCAAGCAAGAACAGTACGGAAGAAAATTCGGAAAATGTAAATCCTGCTAAATACTGGTACACTGCGACCACCATAGTTACTACGATAACACAACACAAGCCACTAATGCGTACCAGAGTTCAGGGAGAAAGGGATTCATATAAAATTGACAACTGATAAATGATTCAGAGTAACTACTCAAAAATTGGAATCCATTGTACGCAGTTACTAATACAGTGTCTACCTTTAAATTCGTCTGTCTTATGTCCCCCCGAATCATATAAGTTTGCCGTAATAGATTATCAATGTTTGACAAACTTGCGTTCGTCTTCTCTAATAAAATTAGGGCAACGTATTCCATAGTTCCGTAAGGGATGCTACGATCAAATGGATTGAATGACTTTTGAGATGATGAATCTGATGGAATTTTGTCATTTGTGTGCTGATCATAAACGGACCACCAATTTCTCTCTACAAACAACTCATCATGCAACTCAACTAGGGTTTGTCGATTTCTTTGAAACCCACAATTCTTTGGAACATTAACCAAAAGTCTATCCTCGGGTGGGGTTCGAACGCACAATTCCTGTCTGGAAGTAAACCAAATAGCGAAATTGTGTGGGTAGAGTAGCCAATGGTTATTCTTGTAAATCACTTTTGGCATATATATTTTCGCTTGGGTTGTGATAAGGATAATGTAATACTTTTTAGAACGGGTAAATCCATCAGATTCCTCGGGTAAGTACCAATATTCGGTTGATAATGCCTTCCCAATCCAAAGTGCTATATTCGGCTGTGAAAGGATATATTCCTTTTCGGTGAGGTAATAGTCTGAAACCAGTAGGATCATTTGGCATGGTGCAACACGAGTTTGGAAAAGGTTGAACCTAAAAGATTTGGAATTTGTGGGATGCTTGTGATGAAAATATGACAAGGTGACTGGAACTCTAAAAGGTTTTTGTAGAATTTTAGACACGATTATGTTATGGACGATGTGACTGTCACAATTTTTGATTCTTGAGACGTGCTCCCGGAACTTTGAGAAATCAGGATCAGGAATTGAATTGTGTGGTGATACTGTTTGTAGAATAATAAGTATTAAAGTTTCCGGTGGCATGATTCAAATATAATTGGCAGCTTTCAGTGTTCATAAATGGTCAAGTAATCATTACTTGGAAACTTTACGGTGTGGCTTAATTTCATGTATGGATTAAATCGGACGGCAGAAGAGCCAATGCTACTGCCGTATGCGCAATAAACAACTGTCTGGTCTGAACTAGTCTGAAGAAATTGGTTTTTCTATGTAAATTCATTCTCTCATTATTAAATACGGAAATTACCTCATTTGTATTCGGCTTTCAACGTCGGCGTAATATTGAAGCCATGAATATTAACGTCCATATTATCCACGTTCATTAAGAATTGATTAACCGTGTTTGTTGCGGTGGGATTGACATTTAGCTAATTATTTATTTAAATTAAGTTTTGTTTCAACGGAATATACATTAGGCATTGAAGTAGTTCTTTAAATTTTTAAGGAATTCGACGGAATATTTCCAGTAATAGCTTTCATTCTACCAGTTAAATGTATCTTTTCTGAAGTTTGAAGAGTTCAAAAGCTTCAATGGAATTCAAGTTTTTAATACATTTAGTTATTAATAAACTTGAAAATTAATAAACTTAATTTAAAGTAATTTTTAATAAAAATAAAAAAAGTTTTTATTTTTATTTATTTTTGAAAGTTACGTCCAAAAGGATTGTATATGCCCGTAGTTATTGACATTTTGTAACACCCTGTGGACGAATTATAGAATTTTGTTCTGGAATTTTAACAATATTTGACATATCTACTCAAATCTACGTCTAATTTCACAATTGGCAATATCTGGTAAAAATTGTTAAAAATTGTTTACGTAAATTGATTGCTACAAATCTATTAAATAGATTAATTCATTAGGAATCTTTCCAGATCTCTTATTGGATTTAAACCATTAGAAAAATTTCAAATTCAAACTCAAGACAGATTCAAATTCAAGACAGATTTTCACAACCTTAATCGCAAAATAGCTTTTCACACTTTAAGTGAGCACTTCCTACCTTATTTGGAAAAAATACGGATGGAATACCAAAATTTCGCGTTTAAGCACTAATTGCAAGATGATGTTTGATCTTTAAATCCTCTTAAATATAAATCGACGACATTAAATTTACTCAGGCACTGCAGTCCGACTAGGAAAAGGTCTGCATTTGACTGAAATTCAACATTTTCTTAAAAAGAAAAATAATAGATTAAATTTGTCCATGGCAAAATTTTATCTTGTCATTGTATACTTAAAGGTACCACAGATAAATTTTCGAACTTGTTCACTTTACGAAAATGACGTCAATTTTCGCCTACTATGTATTTTGGGATGTTAATTAATGTAGATATATTTAAATAATAGTTATTAACTTCTGAAGGCAATAAATAAATAAATAATTTTGTTTGTTTGTGTGAGAGGGGATGCACGCATAAAGATACAAACGTGAAATTTTGCATACCCTGTTGGCCGATCATATTGTTATTTCAAAAACGTTCCTTCTAAATAGATTGGCGTAAATTCTAAATAGGCTCTGCCCTTAAATTCATCCAAGTCTTTACTGATTTATTTATTTATTGATACATTGCCTGAAGACTTCAGCATTATTGTAATGCACTTAATTAAATCGAAGATTTCAATTTGAAATTAAGTTATCCAAGTATTAGTCCGCCTGGTTTAGGAGCGAGTGAGAAGTAATAGCCACCACAATTTTATTTAACTTCCAAGTTTTAAATCATTTATAGATTTTGTAACACAAATACGTCACTAATACGTTCCCATTTCAC
>JAQFZJ010000737.1:0-17866 GCA_034695645.1 Folsomia fimetaria
AATGGGTCGGTCACTTTTTCTCGCTGCTCGCCCGCATCACTGCTCATTTTATGCCATTTTTTCTCACTTAATATATTGTGTTTGTTCCATAATATTACCAAATAATACCCCTCCCCCACCACACCCATGTTTTAATGTCAATAACATAAGAACAAACAGATAATATCTTAAGTGAGAACAAATGGCATACAATGAGCATACATGTTCAATGTGAACGTAACAAGTAAAAGTTTTATAAAAATGCAACCGTACCGTTTTGTTGTTTTTCGTATTTGAAAAAACATCGCACTTGCTGAATTTTTAAACTCTTTAAAATTTTAAAACGTTGAAGTTATCCGTTTATGGATGGCGATAGATATAAGCAATGCACTCTTCGAATTAGGTCCAACCTATTTTAACATCTCATACAACGCACTTGCAATTAGATGTAGGAATACAATCGATATCGATCTAATATGTTTATTATTTTCTCAGCGTCCTTATTGAAGGGTCTCAGTAGAATGAACAAGAATAGAATGTTTTTTCATATTGCTCAATGTAGAAGGTCATCCAAATACGCGCCTAACACCTACTCCACGATAAAAATAATGGAAAGGAGAGGTAATTGGAAAGCATATTCTGTGATCCTGGCGGCGAGCCTGAGGTCGTTCATTTAATTCCTTTCTAAATTGCAGTACTGGTTCCAATAACTTTTCCCATTCAGGTAAACCCAGATGACGATAATGAATCACGTATTTATAAGAACTTATTATATGTTGACCTAAAGAAGAATGTGGCAAACATTTTTTTATATGTTCCTCTTTTAAATTAAACCCGGCTGTACGGGTTATTGGTAATGGATGGATACGTTCATATTCTTAAATAATACTCCCAAATTGTTGGCGGTTTTGATGTATTATTGAAATTATTGATGCAATATTTAAGATATATTTTTTAAAGATATTTGCGCATTTACTATGCCATGATTTGGACATATTGGGCAAAGTGGCCAAATCCAAAATGTCTTATGGGTGAGACCGAGAATGCCCGCCATTGATTTTGTTGGCTTCTATGGGGCTTTCCGTGCATTTAATGGGCACTTTAAGCAGCTGGGCAACTCGCGCGCGGCGCGGGAAGAAAGTAGTAGTACTTGTGGCCGTGGTGGTGTAAACCATATTCTTTGATTTAAGAGTTTTAATTTAGTTTTTGGTTTGAATTATGCGGTGGTTGTAGTGTTCAAAGATGATGCCAAAGATATAATTTCTATTGTAACATTGGAAATATTGTAATATTGGAAACATGTTGTATGAGATGAATTTATGATAAGTTTTAAATTTCAGGTCAAGCGCCCGTGGTTGAAAGTCGTGACCTAAACTTGGCGCCAAAAAGGTCATGGCGACTTTAAAATATTGGAAACATGTTGTATGAGCTCAGTTTATGATAAGTTTTCAATTTCAGGTCGAGCGCCCGTGTTTGACCAAAAAGGTCAGGGCGATTTTAAAATATTGGAAACATGTTGTATGAGCTCAATTTGTGATAAGTTTTAAATTTCAGGTCAAGCGCCCGTGGTTGAAGGTCGTGACCTAAGCTTGGTGCTAAAAAGGTCACGGCGACTTTAAAATATTGGAAACATGTTGTATGAGCTCAGTTTATGATAAGTTATAAATTTCAGGTCAAGCGCACGTGTTTGAAGGTCGTGATCTCAGCTTGGCGCCGAAAAGGTCATGACAAAAATAATTTACTGTAAACATTTTGAATCACCTTAGTTCAGGATAAGTTTGAAATTTCAGGCCGAGCACCATGTTTAGTTTAAAGTCGGTTAGGTTAGGTTGACCAAGAGCTTCATAAAAATTGCATAAAAGTTGCATAAAAGTCTACCTCAGACCCGTGCTAAGACTAATGCATATCGGACCCATTTACAGCGTTGTAACTGCACAAGAGCTACACAAAACTGCATAAAAATTGCATAAGTTGCCCTGAACTTGTAATAGCCCACCTTGTTTGTTTCGTTCTTTATGAGAAGTGATTCGAGTTGCTCGGTAGGTTCTTATCTTTTTCACAATAGTTTTATTGGGGAGTGGGAGTTTTAGTTGGTTATTTTATAATACATTAATTTGTGTCATTTTTATTGTCAGTGAAAGATGTCGCGTGCAGTATTGAAGGAGAATGGTGAGTAAGGTTACTTACTATTACAACTTACTCATCGTTATCCACGAGCATCTACATCGTTAGGCCTCAGTGAATAATAGCTTATCCCCGAGCTTGGTGAAGTTTTTGTTCGATGTGATTTTGTTAGAATGCTGTCATCCGACGCCAATTTTCCCTTACTAGTCCGTTTTCGACAGTTAAAATTGTTTACCTGCCTTGTGCATTCACCTCACATCTACCGTTACAAATTTCGTCCTCTATTAAATTGAAATTTATTGGTCCCCTCCTCCTGTTTATTCATTGCTAGTTATCAGTCCTCAGAAGATGATAATCGGCTCTGCATAATTTATTCTCTAAATTTTTGAACTGAAACCGAATGTGCAGATATTATTTGCCTAAAAAATTGAGCAAATATTTGATTCGTCATTTCTGTCTGGGAACTTTGGGGTCCCAGGATGATTGGGTTTGGGATTTTTTGATCATTTAGAACATGAATATTTCTTACATGATTGTCCTTGGTTTGGTTAGGTTGGGAAATTAACTAAAAGAGAAATGAAATTAATACATTCTTACTTCTAATTGGCAGCCATATTGGCGCAAATTAAATCAGCAGCTATGAAATAGAAGGAAACGGACAATTAAAAAAATCATTAATTTGTCAACCTGTGTCAAATTAATTAATTTGTCAACCTATTTTATCTATAGTTAATCAAATGCAGGGTGATTTTGTATGCTTCCGTTGAATGTTAATTGATGCTTGGTTTGGCCTTTAGATTCTATAAGCGATATCGTGCTAGCTGGCGAAACTGTATCCGATGTGAGTTAAGTAATTCTTTGATCCAGCATAATTTTATAGTTTAAAATGCCTTAATGCCACATCACCCACCGAACATTAAATCAGGGAACCTCGAGTGTTCTGTCAAACGCGTCGTCCCCAGTAATTCTCTTTTTAAATTTACTCGAATTTTCAATAATACATTTATAATTCCATTTTCAATAAGTGACAAAATATATGTAAATATTTCAGTAATTCTTTGCAAGATATTAAATATTAATTATTTAAATGTAGAGACAAGGCTTCTGTGGAAATGGGACCCACGGTGCAACCTTCATTGTGGGGCCAGCCGCCGATTTGTCACTTGAACAAGGCGTTGAATCCAATCCTCAGATCTCATTTGTAAGTTCCATTTGATTTTTAAGTTTTCTCCAAGCTCCAACTTCGGTGCAATTTGGTTCAAAATCGCTTTAATTTAGGATGATTCCGAGCCCAACTCCGTAGAGTCAAAGGTCTCGTCCTCAAACTCGGATTCACACGAGTTGATTGCTCAGGGAAACCAAGAACCGACCACTTTGTTCACGGCCAACTCAAATCAGTGGGGAGGCGTTACGGTAATTGTAAAGTTTGGTATCGTGGAAGAAACAAAGGAATATGTCGGAGGGCAGGACATCATCGATTTCGCATGTGAATTAATTGATTCACTGAACTTAAAACAACACCTTATCGAAGAAGTTATAAAGGAAATGCAACGTCGAACGGACGTCACTGGTATGGAAAATTTAAAAAAACACATAATTACCACACCCCCAATAATAAAATATTAATATTTCAGTAAGAAAAACAATCCCTCGCCCCGCGAGAAACTTGCTTTGGAGCTGTGTTATCTCTCACCCACACTGCCCCCTGTCTCAAGTTAGCTTTCGACGTTTTCTCCATTATAAATGATAATGAACCTAATGGCATGCTAAAGGATTGAAGCATCTTTTTTTCTAAATTTCAGATCATGTGCGTGTTTTGCGAAAAAATGCTGAGCGCGAGAGCTTCAGGGGTTACAAACATCAAAAAACACCTGGAGAGCATTACCTGTAGAAATAAGCGCAATATCATAGCAGGTGGCGGGGATTTACAAAAATATCTCGAAACTTTCCCACCGACATTGAAACCTGTGTATTTCTACGCCATTTATAGAAATATCGAAAAAATGGGTGAAATACCTATTAGGTTGTGTGGACTAAACTATGCCGGCAAATCGGGTAAGACTTCAGAATAAATAAGTCATCAACGTCTATTTTTGGAAATTAGTACTTCATGAATTGTAAATAAATATCAATATTAATTCAGTGGTGAAGAGGATTATAACACAAGAACAAGATCAAGATCAGAGTAGGTGTAGTATTCCAGTTGTTGGGAATTTTAACGTGCCACACGCACTTTATCACCATGCAGCTAATTCGATGGACGTAGTAGCGCATCTGATAGTAAGGAATAAGTGATTTTAAAATTTTCAACAATCCAAGCTTGTCTTAATAGAAAATTCCATGTTTTTAGGAATACCCTGGAACCGACAAGCAACCCTTTGAGTACTACAAAAGAGAGTGTCGAGGTCTGATTTACGTCATCGACTTTTCAAGGAAGAATTGTCTGGCAAACAATGCTGAGCGCTTGAAAAATATTTTGAGGAGCGTTTACGGTGTTCATTCTCCTATATTGGTGGTGCTTTATGAGCCTGATAATTCCCGTAAGTAAACTGTTATATTTTGTCAATTTATTTACAACTGTAAACATAATTATCTGTTGATTATTCGTCATAGTTGGGACCACCCAAGCTGATGTGGACGAAGCGAAAAGAGAAATACTGAGTTGGGACACTCGAAACAACGAGTGAGTGGACTTTTTTGAGCATTTCGCACTTGTAATAAAATGTATTAAAATCGTGTTTATTAATAATTGCTTATTAATTAAGGCTTGTGGAATGCAAAGGGTTCTGCCCTGGACTTAAAGGAGAGGAGGAACTTCTAAAAGGATATCGTTGGCTAATGGAAAAAGCGGTGGAAAGAACGCTGGAAGCTGAACTGTTCCTCTTTGATCATAAAAAAAATTGAGTTAAATCCTACAAAAATAGTAATAGAATAATAGCAAATAAGCTCAAGTAAAACCTAATTTAGATTTAATGAAACATAAAGTTTTGAATGTCTCTAGAGCATCTATAAATGTTCACCAAAATAGTTATAGATGTACCTATATAATTAAACTCTAACTAAATTTAAATGCAATTCAAACCTCTTCAAAATTTAATTCGAATATAGTTAAGAATCAATTAATAGATAATAGTTCAATTAATATTATATTAATATCAAATATTATAGCAATAAATCATACTTTCTTGCCAACAATATGGACCGTTGTTGCCCTCATTTCAATTCACTCGTTTTTTAGTTCGTTAGATAAAAAGGGATTTAAAACACCTCCAAGTAATTATTATAAATTCGATACAATATCTTATAAAACATTTTGGGATGTTCAATGTGAACGTAACACGTAAAAGTTTTATAAAAATGCAACCGTTTTGTTGTTTTTTGTATTTGAAAAAACCACGCATTTTCAAACTTGCTTAATTTTTAAACTCTTTAAAATTTTAAAACGTTGGATTTATCTGTTTATGGCGATTTAGGCAATGCACTCTTAGAATTAGGTCCAACCTATCTTAACATCTCATACAACGCACTTACAATTAGATGTGGGAATACAATCGAAATCAATCTAATATGTTCATTGTTTTTTCAGCGTCCCTATTGAAGGGTCTCAGTAGAATGAACAAGAATACAATGTTTTTTCATACTGCTCAATTATTCTGTGATCCTGGCGGCGAGCCTGAGGTTGTCCCTCCGTCCCAGTCCCCCCGAACTGAGTCCCTCTTTTACCAGTAAGAGACTATATATCATAATAGTATTTAGTATTGATATACAATGCAAGATGTTGGCTTATTTTGTAAGTGAAGATTAATGTTAAAGTTAGGTTTAAAAACTTATAGTACAACTTTGCTACGCCCGAACCAGAATTTGAAATTAGTACCAATAATTTTCATTTCTGTAATACCAAATTTCGAACAACTTATTGGCTGGACTGCATATGTGTATGTCCTAAAAAAAATTGGCAAAATCGGCGACTTTTGTAATAGCAGGATGGGTGGCCATATTGGATTCCTTAGGCAATATTTCGAAAAACGATTTTCATAATTTTAACTTATTAGCCAAGTTCAATAGTTGTGCGAAATTTCAGCTTTGTATGACAACTTTGTGGGTCATCCTATCGGGTCTCTCCAAATATTTATTTTGATAATTTGATTCCGTAGTTCTATTTTTTACCCCTAAATGAACCACCATATCGAATTTCACTCTTCTATGATCATTTCGAATATTTTGCACCAATGACCCCACCCTACCTATGTGACCCCCACCGGCCAACCTTTGGTCCCATCATGCCCATAAACTATGCAGAACGTCACGTGCCCAGTATGCATGTTTTCACAAAATTTCATAAATATCGGAATATGCGGGACTGAGTCCAGGGAGATTGGGACGGAGGGACTCAGTCCCACAACCGCTTTTCTCTTCTCCTCATTTCTCCCTCCTCCGCAATGGAGCTAGGTGGCGCAAGCTTTTTTGCTTGAGCGGTTCTCATCTCCACCTCCCGTAGAAGAGGGAAATGAGGAGAAGAGGAATATGATAAGTTAGTGGGCCGCGGCGGGGTATCTGGAGAATCAAAGTTTATATATAGTAGATTTGGTTATAAATGATTTCATACATGAAACTTTATGCCTCCTGTGCTACTTCTGAATGCAGCCACTCATGCATAAATAGCCATAAAATTTATAAGGGACATATAATTTATATGATCTGGCGGGAATTGCAAAAATTCTTATCCAGACTTAGATTTTGCAAATCTGCCCTGATGGTTTCATTCGTCTGAGATTCTCAAATTAGCAAATCCTCAGTTGATATTTCGAAAATCAGACATTTTAAACCTATATCCTATTGTGGTTCATAATTTCTGAATCCAACCAGTTCAGATCTTTTATTGTGGATTTCAAATCCATCTCTTTTCGAAGCTTGCCCAACATGATTTGCTAACATTTTCATTTCCAACATTTCGCTCACTTCTTTTGTTAAACTTTCTTTATATTTTTTATATATTTTTTCAGCTTCAACCTCCTGATTTACAGTTTGATTAATTTTGTGATGATTATGTCAAATTTGGAAGGATTATTTTCGAGTGTTTTACAAGTTAAACTGAAAAGTCACAAACACTGTATCTCGGTGATGAGTCAATATAGAACTGCATGAGAATGACTGGACAGGGTTAATACCTCATAAAATAAATACTGCATTCCTGAGAAGGTTTTTTGTGGTGGGTAGCAGGATTACCTCAATCTGCTTCACAGACACACGTAAAACCTTGCACTGTCAATATTGCAGAGATTACTGAAGTATGTAAATACATAAATTACGTTGAAATTGTTCTGTGAAATTGCTTCCGGATGCCGTCATTGCTGGGAGGGATATTTTGCCCCATTTTGTTTGCTCTCACAAGAAAGTTCTTTATCTGTTCATTCCTAAATATATTTACATTATCTTTGTAACAAATTTTGCAAAATCACGTAGCATAAATCAGATCGTTGTGGCACGAATGTGGCAGGGGCGACCGGCAGTGAATACTGCGCAGAGGCGCTGCCTGCGCTTGATTGCCCCTCTGAGGTAACCGACTGAACTGATATCTCTTCCTGTGAGTTCGTGAATGTAACGGTTTCCACTGTACTTGCCATTTTCCCAACAATCTTGGTAACTACGAAAACAATCAATTTCAGTGAGCGGCATTAAGTTCGGTCTCGCATTCCCCATCACAAAAAGTGAACTATTCACAAGCATGAAGAAAATGCCATTAAAAATATGAGCGGTGGATGCATTCAATGGAAAAGTATGGAATTGTATATGGACAACATTTTAAATGTCTGCTAACATTATTTAGTTTTGCCTTCATGTTATCAAATGTAAGAAGGATGCTATGCAAAGCCAATATTGTAAATTTACATGTTTTATGTCAAGTGAAAATAATTCTGGAATAAATAAATATTGGGATAATACTATTCTGGTTAAGAAATATAAAAAATACAATCGGCAACCTGGCAAAAATTAATACATTTATTATCAATTTCTCATTACCATCTATTGCTAATAAAATGCGGTCAAAGACACATTAAATTTAAATTAGACAAAACTCGTGTTCATATTCGTGACTCAACTCAATAAACTATTAACTTTACGTAAACGCCGGGAACTATTTTTGTGTAAGTATGCATTTAAGGGACTATCACATCTAAAAAGTAGTTCCATGAATAGGCGTATCTGGCCTTTACTTACTGTACTGCGACTCAATTTTGCGCAAAAATGTAATGATTACCGTGGTATAAAGGCATGTAATGCGTTTCACAAAGATACGAAGACTAATATCAAATATGCTGAGTTTGTTGAAGAGTGTAAGGATCATATTGTTAGCAAAAGAAAAGATATATTAATTTATTTTTAGACGTTCTTTATTATTATTAGATTATTTGCTTATTATATATTGTTTAGCTTTTGTATCGGGTTTCAAACCAGTTTACATTACACTTTCGAATAAAATTGATGGCGCGGGTGGGGTTTGCCCACGCATGACACGAGGAGTGCAATCCTTTCGAGGGAATGAATAACAAGAATATCGTAATATTTGAAGTATAATTCTACCATCACCAATTTGCAAGACATTTTAAAATTTTCCAATTGTAGATATTTTGAATTATATCGTAAGTCCCATAATAATAACTTCATAATAATTAATGCACACATTATTTATTACTATAATAAATTAAAATTAAGGACATTCGACACTTCCATATGCGGATGTACTTCCAGAAGATCTCGGCGACAAATACTATTGGAAATTGTCTCGACGGCAGTGCTTACGATTTCAAATAATTGGGTAGGCAGTTTTAGTAGGACTCGGATAACTTTTCGGTAATCCATATCGTATCGCCTTGGTGGTTCCACAAAGAATGTTGGGTATTTCTTCTAAGGGTTCATTTAAGTCCACGGATTGCAGAATATGCGGTATGCCAAAACGACGCTTAAAATACTAAATAATTCAAAATTGTTGACTGCATCGTCAACTACTTAATAAACTTACTTTTGGCACAATATAAATATTTACTCGGATGAGGTAATTTGAATTATTAGGTTACATTTATTGTATTATGGATACAAGGAAATCCCTAATATTTTGTTGACTTGGCCAATGGGAAAAGACCAAACATTCTTGATATTTTATCAGATTTTAAATTCCAAACTTCATACATGTTTATTACCTCGAATAAGATTAGATCATCACATAATTGGCTCAATAAGGACGAGTTCATGCTGTTGATAAACATGTCCGCTAAGAAAGAGGATAGAGCTAAGACACATTTTCGATAATCCATGTTGTATGGACTGGGTTGATGCATTACGACTGTTATTATTTGTTTTTGTATTTGTATTATTATACGGATATTTCGTGAGAGAGTGCATGGATATTAGAATATCCTGTATGCCAGGAGGCAGAAGGAAACTCACAAAACTAAATAATTCAAGATTGTTGACCAATCCTACAACTATTTAATAACTATGACAACATGCAAATATTTGCCATGAAAAAGTAATTTGAATCATCCAGTTTGAAATACTTTTATTGCAGAAACAAGGCTTATTACGAAAATTTTATAAAATTGTAATGCATTATTGCATAAACGGAGCCCAAAAAAAGGATTGCTTAGGTGAGACTTATGTGCGATTAAAAGAATGAAATAACCCCCCACTACGCAATAAAGTAGGCATATTCTAGCGTCACCGCCCTGGGAATAATTCCTTACCCAACTCCTAAATAATTTCGCGTTTATTATGCATCGTAATCCCAACAATCTGTTTAAAATTTCAACATCTTTGCTAACTGCTACACTTTCATCTCAAATAACTTTCGTAACAATTCTTTTTCGATAACATTCATCACAAAAACTTTCAGAAGCCCATTTTCCGTTTTAACCGCAACATTCTCCGTTTTCAAAGACTTATTTTCTCTCTTCAATGTTTTGATTGTTTCCGTCAACTTATTAAATGTGGCCAATACTCCAGCCTCGCAACTCAAACCAAGTTCCTCTAAACTCTCGTCAAAGAATTGAGTTGGCGTTTCAGATGAAATAGACATATTGAATTATTTTATGGAAATTTTACAACAAATGAGTTGAGCATAATAATTTGAGTTTGTTATTAACTTTATATCACGCATTGAGTGGTTGCTAATGGATGGCAAAATTATTTAGGAGTCGGGTAAGGAATTATTCCCAGGGCGGTGACGCTAGAATATGCCTACTTTATTGCGTGGTGGGGGGTTATTTCATTCTTTTAATCGCACATAAGTCTCACCTAAGCAATCCTTTTTTGGGCTCCGTTTATTAAGGGGTGAAACCCCTTTATGATTTTGCTCTGTCTGTCTGTCTGTCTGTCCGTCCGTCCGTCTGTCTGTCGGTGCTCTAGCTCTTGAACGGTTTGACGTAGGGACTTGAAATTTGGTGCAAACGTTCCTTAGATCAAGGGCTTGGACACGTTCGAAGATGGGCCTCGTAGGTCACACCCCTCGTGGGGCGTGGTCGAAAAACATGAAAAAAGTGTCAAAACACCATGACACATCTTTCTAACGTGATTTTTCGAGACGAATGTAATGGTGTAGGGCGGTTTGGCGTTAAACCACCCCCACGTGCAAAGGGGGTGTGGTCAATGGGAGTAATTTGATATTTTTGTACCACATGAACCAAAACCCCTCCCACACGCAGTGGATGTGGTCAGAGCTTCCCGCCATCGAGAGGCAATGTGAGATTTCATGTTTTTAGTTGTCTACGGTGAAGACGTAAAAACGGACACTTTGTTTCGCCCCTTCTTTACATCTGTTTTGTAACGGTTTATTTTAATCTTTTAATTGACTCCCCACTCTCAATTATATCTATTACGTAGAAGAGCAAATATTTTGTTTAGTTATTATTATTTTTGGATATGACGTTCAAAATAATTCGAAAACTTTAATTATCATTGCCACGCGACCTGAATAGTACTTACTCTCCACATAAAGCAAGGCGATTTCACTTCCCAAACGGAAAACTTTTTCATTTCGCAAGCAATTTTGAGAATTTCAATTTTAGATTGTTTTCTTACATGTACATTTTTGATTTCACCCTCTACAGTTTTGTAATATCCTAAAATTCATTTCCGAATCGGTTTGCTCCGGGAAAACTTTTAAATGGTTCAGAAATCATGACCGAGACCTGGAATTTCAGATTCTACATAGCTATAATTGACTCTGGGAACTTGTTTCATCAAAATCGGTTCAGAAATGACAAAGTTATGGCCCGTGGTCACTTTTTAAAACCCGAGTGAATGCATACTTAGGTGTTTTTTAGTTGCTATAGCCTCACCTAAGAATAATGAACAGGCGTGCACTGATATCATTGGAAAAAGAACGTTTTAATATAGTATCAGAAGTCCAATATACAAACTAGAGAATAATGCTTATATAAAGCTGAGCTTCCACAATTTTAGGATTTGTTTTTATAAACGACTTCTTTTGGATATACGTTTTCACCATTTCTCCATTTCTTTGATTCGCCCCACAACACGACCATGTCCGCTTTCAGACATTACAAAAAGATCTCTAACATCACGCACAATAAACAATGTAAAATATAATTGCCTAATTTGTCCTTAGAAAATGCACCCACAATGTGTAAGAAGATTTACTCCGTCTCCCTGGAGCGGAAGATGGGCATGGGAATTTCCAATCACCTGAGATATGTATATAAATATAAATGACCCAAATTTGCAATATAGTATTATTGTATGTAACCAGAAAAGAATTTGAGGATATGTGTCGTTGTAGAGAATTCGCAGTTTCATACGATTATGTACACGAGCCATAATCACAGGTGAAGCGCTTGAGCAAGTCGATCCCGGTGGAATGGATGGAAAGGTGATTTTTCCAGAGGTAGCGTTGTCGAAAGGTGAGAGGGCAGTGGGGACAGGAATAAGGTTGTTTCTTGTGGAGGTGGACCCGTTTCGTGTGAACTTCGTGGTCGAAGCTGGTTTTGAAAGAGGTTGATGATGAGCAGAGGGTGCAGTAGTGGAGGAGTGGTGGTGGAGGGTTATCATCATCGACGGTGGGGTCGTTTGGTATAATAAACTGTTCTTCTACTACCTCCTCAATTTCAGTCTTGATTTCCGTTTTGACTGGAATTTCATCGCCATGATCAACAACCACCGATTTTTTGCGTTTCTTACTCTTCACTATTTCTTCTCTACCGGCACCACCACCATCATCCTCCTAATCGTTTGCATATCTTAACGCCGACAAACCTAAAATAAAAAAACAAACCGCAAATAAATACAAACACAACATAATATAAACAATTTCTTAACAAGCAAAACAAACCCCCAATGATGTCCCTTCTTAGTATATTCTGCGCCGTAGAAATCGAATCTCTTTCAAAAGCACTAGCCTCCTTTTCCGCCTCAACTAAAGTCTCCATAATTAAGAGTAAGAGGCGAAATTCGTTAATGGTGCGTTGAAGTGATTCCAGCTATAAGAAATAAAGACGTAATATGTAGAGAAAATTAAGACAGGCTTAAAATTTAAAAAAGAAAGTAACATAAAATACCTACCGCCATGACGACATGCTTTACACCCTGCACACGGCCACAGCAACCTAAAAATTAGCAAATGACACAGTTGTTAAAATTTAATTCAATATTTTTAAAGAATCTTTCTTTACAAACCTTCACAAATTGGAGAGTGCCGGACACGAGGAGAGAATTTAGGCAAGCTTAAGGCAAAGAATAAACATATCCAGTTGCTTATCTTACAAGCAACTGGATAACTGGATATGTTTATTCTTTGGCTTAAGGCTTTGCAGAGGAGGAGATTTGTATCACTGGGAGTGGTTGTGGTTGTAGATGTGGGAGGGGTGGTTGTGGGGGTGTTGCAAAGGAGGCAGTGGGTGGGGGACATTTTTTTGTCCCCTGAATTGATTTTCACTCTCAGCTGATTTCACGGATGAAGAAAGCAGCAGGACAGCAGTGCAGTGGTGTTTTGAGTTGATTCTGTGCTGGAGGACCACCTCTGTCCTACAGAATGGAGGAAGCAGCAACCAACAAGTTTCTTGTATTCGAAAAAGATAAGTCGTGTGACCCAAACGATGTGCTTGAACAGCTTATGACCGGACGTCCTGATAATCCGAACTACAAAAAGTGGACAGAGTGCAAACTGTGCACAACTTTTGTAAGTATTATAATATATTATATTTATAAATATTTATTTTTACAATATGTGATATAATATTTTTATTTAACCCTTTCCCGTTGTGTTTTTTTATTTAGCTACCAACTGAGAAAGTGGCAGCCTTCTCAGTATGCTGGACGAGGTCACAAGCATAAGAAGAATGAGTGGTTAGATAAGCACGGATATTCTCATCTGAAAGAAGAAGTTGAGCCCCGACTTTGGGTTTTGAAGCGCAAAAATGCAACAAGAAGAGATTTAAGTTTAAATAGATAGGTTTCCATAGTTACGAACTGATTATCTACACACCTGCACCAAAAAAATATTTGTATAATGAGCGAAAACCAATTATTCGCAATTAACGTGGACGAAGAGGGTGCGGTTTTTGGGCGACCGACTGAATAGCGCTAGGCAAGGGAACCAATATCCTGGTTAAAACACGTATAAAATTAAATTAATTATTTTTTTTTTCATAATAATATAACCAGTCAACCGGTTGCTAGTTGCCATGCCAACCTGAAACAACAACGTATTCACAATCCTTGACAACAAAAACCACCCACAAACCGTCAAAGGTCCACTGCACACTGGAAGTAGATATGACAATCAGGACCAGAATGTGTTGATGACGGCAGTGGGTGTGGTGGTGGTGCAGCTGGTGGCAGAAGTGGGTGTGGTGGTGTTGCAGCTGGTGACAGAAGTGGGTGTGGTACTCACCTGAAGGCACATACTTTTAAATATAACTATTCAAAGACCAAAAACAACTCCGTTAAGTGTGGATAGGCGTGGTTCCTTGGATGAGTCGTTTATAATTAATTAATTTTAATTTAAAATACTTATTTATTAACACAATAATAAACTCACTCCTTTCCAGAATTCCAGAAACCGTATGACACAACCTCGGTTTTGCATCGGTGACCTTCTTTGGCGATTTTTTTGATATTGCTGCAAACTCTGCTCGTTCTTTGTGCTGATATGTAAATAAACACACTATAAATCATTTTTTAAACCGCAAAACTTGTATTATCAATAAATCATCTCTATGACGACCTATAAAACTTGAGATACCCCGAGCCAGGATTTGGAGTTATACCCTTTCAGTAATTCAAGGGTTATATTTCGAAATTATTTCTATTTATAGCCCATCAATTGGTTCCAATTACTTAGCACCAAATTTTTAGCCTCACAACTGAAATGTGGATCTGGTTGCCACCGGTTTTTCTCGACCCCCACCTGTCGTACCTCTATGCAGAATGTATCAAAATTTGCGTAATTTAATGTGGATTAATTATGTCTAAACGATTGCGACCATGAAATATGGAGAACATCCCCATGAACCACCAAAAAACAAAAATTTTGCCAAAAATTGACACTTGTGTGACCACCACCGGTCAACCACTGAACCGATCAAGCCCATCTACGAACTCGTTCGTCGCATTGCCTATATGCATGTTTGTGCAAAATTTCATGAAAATCGGTCAACTTGAGTTATTGCAACACAGACAGACGGACAGACGGACGGACAGACCGGGTACATAAGCCCTGGTTCGGGCTAAAAACACAAACTGTGAACTGCGATTTAATTTAGTATGTAAGGGAAGTTAGCAGACCGAAGTTGGTAGACCAAAATTCAAATATTGGGTAAAATGATTCATGTTGTTTACTGATTCACGTCGAACACAAATCTCACATTACCCCTATTAATAATTAACCACACACCCTTTTTACGTGGGGGTGGTTTAACGTCAAAGCGCCCTACACCATTAGATTCGTATCGAAAAATCATGTTAGAAACATGTGTTATGGTGTTTTGACACTTTTGACTCCTCCTCCTTCACGTGGGGGTGGTCCCAGTGACCTAAAAATCGTATGGGTAGATGCTCCTCCTAGAGTATGATCGCCCAAAATTTGAAGGAAATGAAAGGAGAACATGAAAAAAATGGACCACAGAGTCCCCCCTTTGGAAGATTCCAAAAATTTCATGTTTTTCGACCACGCCCGGCCCATCTTCGAACTTGTCCAAGCCCTTGACCTAAGGAACGTTTACACCAAATTTCAAGTCCATACGTCAAACGCATAATTTATTCGTTTTAAATTGTAATTTATTGTATTATACAATGAATGATTGACAATAGTTATTTAATGACGTTCATAATCATAAGAACAATCACCGTAGGAAATTATAAATAAATGTTTATAAAGGATTACATTATAATCAGTTATCTTGTGTTGTTGTCTTGTTTTCGCAGATTTGACAGGAACAGAAATCAGCATTTTTGTCGTTCGTGACATCCTTTCGGCACTCCCGTTCAAATTTTCCAGGCATCTGCAAGTCTTTACCATTCAACTGCCGCGTGTCGGGGAGTTTGGGTTGTGGGATCAGCTTTGCTCCTGGTTCCATATTGATTGGAACTGCAAATGAGAAATATTCGTTATTTTTGAGAATATCGACTATTTTCAGTTTAATTACTTACATGATACGGTTTTAAAGCGTGTAGGACTTGGATAGTGATAGAGATTAAACAATAAACTTGAACTGATGGGATTATTGGCATGAGGGTCTTATAAATGGGCAAACTGTTTTCACCACAACGTAGGAAAGTAAAGCAACATGTTGTTCTGTTATTCTCTCATTCTTAGCAAAGTTTTGGACTTTGCCTGATGGAGCGTGTTATTTATTCTCCCCCAAGAAGCTTCTGGACTTAATTTATGTATTTAAAGAAGCTTTGCTTAATAATTCAACTGTCCGTGTCGCCCATTAGTACCATAAAATTTAATTAGGAAATCCATTCAAACGAACTCTCCTCTACTCACGATGACTCTCTTTCAATGGATGGTAATACAATAAATCGTTTTGCGTACAAAATGAAGACGTATTTGCCTTGTGTAATTTTCAGTGTTTGCGTAGAATACTAATAGTTTGTTGTGACAGATTTCTGCATACATATTTTAACAGTGTTTAATAGCGAACAACAACAACACACCAACATTATATTTTAGTCCCAGTAATCCTGTAGGTCATTCATTCTTCAAGTCGTGCATGACAGATTAGAGATTACATAATGTATATCTTGCATAATCCTGAAGCGTGACAGGTGGAATATGGCCCAGACTACTAATCTTGTCGTCACATTTATATATACTTATCTGAAAGCGGGACAAAAATATCGTTATCCCTATCATGGGTCAGTGGTATTCGGGAAGGACACAGTGACATTGGTATCACATCAAATCAACACATACTGAATATCTTGGGTTGGTGATGCAACGGTAATAATCCAATCGTAGTAATTGGCAGTCTAAGTTTTAATTAATTGCTATGAACAATGAAACACAAAATAAAGTTCAATGGTGTCAAGTAATTGTGGAAAAATCTGCGTAAGAATTAAGAATCCTTTTACTACCATCAATAAATCATAACTGAGTTCCGTTTATTCTTTTTCTCCGTGATAAAGTTCCACTTACTTCTTCCTCTTTCAGCATTCAACTGCTTTAACCTTATAGGTATATAGAAGAGAGAAATGAGCCTTTTATCTCATACTATGACCTAATTAAGCATGATCTTTCGCTCAGAATAATACAGTATGGTATAATATTTGACCTCATGAGGTCAAACCTGCACTGAAACCCGTTTATCAAGTTAATTGGTTTATGCATATGACTTGTGTAATCCCTGTTGCCTGACCTAAGTGATGAAACAAATCAAGAAAAAATCGATAAGTGTTCATATTGGTCGCCAGTACATAGAATCTGCTACTGTATAAATGAAATTGCAATTTTCAACAACTCCAGAATATTATTAGGTTTCAGGTTTATTAAAATTTTAATTATATCGGCCTACACTCTCCAAGATCATCAGAAGATTCAAACCCATCTTGACAAGCACACATATTTCTATCCAGTTGAGTGGGATGAGGAATACATTCAGCATTTCTATTTGTTTGGACGCTTGATTTCTCGTCCGTATCGATTATGGTAAATAGCCTCTAACGGTTCACCGGTAGAATTGAGTCGTATCTGGTTCTGAATCAGTGAGTCCAATTCACACTTGTTGATTTTATTGCTGGTGGCACGGTTAGATCGTAATCCGGAGAATTTGGTAGAACTACAGTAGAATTTGGTGGCTGAGTTGTATTGAGTGAGGAAGCACTGTGAGGAGATTCCGGGCGTTCCTTTAACGTCCGACCACCTCCAGTGTATAAGTGCGTGCGTCTCGGCCATCCGCAGCAGTCGTGTAGTGGACTTTGTAGAAGCAATATCGATTCCATCTTGTATGCTAAAGTTTAAATGGTTAAGGTGTTGATTTAAGAAGACTTAATTATACTAGTAGTCTTGTGGATTGCTATGTATCCCAAATTTTAAGATTTCTGAGAAACATAATTCACAGAATTTACTGTACCGAGAATTAGCAATCCTCTTATTTTTGCTGCCCGTTCTTCTCGACTTAACATTTACTCAGAGATGTGCACATTAAAGATAATTTGTACAATAAATATATATATGTCGGCTTTCGTATTATGCTGAATCTAGTACTCCAATTTAAGATATGCATGAAGTGAAGAAAAGTAAGTAGGA
>JAQFZJ010000738.1:0-17861 GCA_034695645.1 Folsomia fimetaria
TTGCACTCTGCGAAAGTCGCGGAGTGCGAAGTGAAGAGTGCAAAGTGAAGAGGTCATGCTGGTGAAATAGGGTCCTGGTTTTATTATCCGTGATATGATGATAACTCGGGAATGGCTAGTCCGCATTTAACACTGCAATCTCCTGTTTCGTATATATTTGTAGTAATCCCTTTGAATCAGCATTTTTAGTCTCAAGTTCATCCAAGGATAACACACACATTAGGTTTTAAAAAGTTAAGATTAATAATATGGTGACATTGAATTGGTTTAAAAGGACACATTCATACAGAGACAGGATTTAATCCTTGTTCATTATACTCGAGTGAGGGATAGCCGAAGTCTGTTTTTGTCATTAATCTGAAACTGTGGTCGTCATCCCAGGCTTCAGGTTGGGTCTTGCGGTAAATTAGAAGATTCTCTGGGTCGTCAAGTGCTCATTGATGATGATGACCCTCGTCTCCAAATTAATGGCCAGATTCCGGGATTCGACGAGAACGTCGGTGGATGTGTGGGCCATCTGTTTCAGAATAACAGTGGTGCCAGTATCTTTTTTCTTTTTTTTTATACATATAAATAAAATCGTCCTCCGGTTGGACATATACTATATAAATGTTAGCTTGACTGTATATGGTGGTGGTAAATCCTGGAACAGTCCAATATTGACTTCAGAATATAGGCAGAGGAGTAGAATGCTTTTCCAGTGGGTGGCAACAAAAAGATTCCAAAGAGAAGGTGCAGGGGGGTGTGGCTAAATTTATTTATTGCGAACTACTTCCGTGAGCTACTAGGAGAGGTTTGCACTTTGTTTTGAGTGGGGTGAGTTAAATGTAACTTTGAGGTTTCTTTATATTACTCGTGCGAGTGAAAAGTATACGTGTGTAAGGAAGTAGTCATTCGGGTAGCATTCCGGGCGAAATTCGTTGCGGTGTTTCCAGTCCCGTGTGGGTTGTGATCCTCCGTGTTGTTGTTAAATCCAACGGGGTGGTTTGACTGTCCGTTGTATCCATAACCAGCTCCGAGTATCTTATAATAATTTACTTCGAATTTGGTCGGGGCTAAACCTCTTTTAGCGGAATTAAAGCTAATGTACTGTTCCAAATAGGAGCTTGTTTTGCAGTGAGAACTCGATGAACCCGTTTCAGAATGAGTGGATGACTTAAATAAAATTGCAGATTTTAGAACAGACTATAGTTATTTTTCGGAAGAAACGAAGGGACCAATTTTTCAGTGTCTGTGAGTGTGATCTCAGGAAACTTGGAAAGTATGCGTTTTTGATAATCTGACAACATGTCTATTGTAATAACCCTCTTATCCACTGCAAGCGGGAGGTCATTGTGAGTGTTATTCATATGAAGGTTAGGGGGGTAGATTAAGTCCACCTCCACTGCAAACCAATCGTCCCCGCCACGATCTGTATTCTGCAAATTGTTTGCGAATGCTTGTACCTCTATTTCAGTCATCAATCGAAAATTTCTATAAGGAATTTTATTTAGACCACCACAACCACAAAGATTAAAAAATCCAGGTATGTCAGAAATGAAATTGGTTTTGAAGGATCGTACGTCTCAGGGATAAACGGATTGTTAGCCTCTGCCAATCGTTTAGAAACTTGAGCTACACCACCTCTCAGCCCTTTCTCAATAAATTCATATTTACTTTCATCAGTGAGTAATTCAATGGGGATCTTATTCATTCGCAAGAACGCATCCCAGGTAAAACCCGGAAGAGAGTAATAATGGACCTGGTCCAACCTGTGGTTATCTAGACACAATCTTGAAATGTTTCGAAAACTTCTGCTAACAAAACAATATCAGTTAGCAAATTTTCAATTGTAAATTGTTCCCAAACTTCCTTTGCGTGTTTGTAATCTTCACCAGAAAGACCTTGTTTGGTTAACGAGTTATACAAATTTGACTGCAAAATTAGTTTGGGTTCCAAGAATTTACTAAACCCATCAATATAATCGTACGGAAAAACCCCTTTCTTGAATATAAGCTTGATATGGGTAACGTGAAAGATCGTGAAACTCGGGGGGGAAAGTATCGGGGGGGATTTCGCTAATTAACCCTGCTAAAGAACTCGATAAGAATTGATATGAGTCGATTAATTTTAACTTATTGTCGAAAATTATGCTGATATAATTCTCAGAGTTCGAGGGGATGATCTTAACATCGATTTCCCTCTCGATCCCACTCATAATAAAATGAAAATCGTAGCGAGAAAAATTGTGCATCACTACAGGAATAGCTCTCGACTTATACTTTAGCTGGAGGTTGCATAAAGAATGGCAGGCACCAACGTATCTGGAATCATGATGACTATGGTGTCGACATTTTAGATCTTTGACCAAAGGACTTGAAAGTCGGGTTATGTATTCGCGACTTTCTGAAACAAATGGATCTTCACAGAGCCAGCAATCAGTGCGCATTAGAACATATAAAATGTCCTACAATAAATATAAGTGATTTATGAACTGCGAAATTGCCCCCTTCCCCCTAAAAACCTTTTCATGAATTATCTTTTTTTGAAAACCGACCACAAGAACCCTATAACTGTGGGGTTCGTGCACTTGATAAAGATCTGCATGACTTAATGTATTTCTCATCTCACCAGGTCGTGCTTTGATAAAGCATTCTAAATCCGCCTACATTATGAAATGTAACTTCAAGGCGTAATGGTTTTAGAAGGTTAAAAGTTCCCCATCACAGGGAAGTTCTGTTTGACCGCTAAATTTTCCTTTGCCACATTTAGCCTGATGCGTCAAGCGAATCTCATCAGAAAATGTTTTAAGACAGCGAAAACACCAAAATTTCGCTTTGGAGCCCATCTTACCCAATAGATTGGATAAGATTAATAATAAGTTTACATGGAATGCTTTTACGGATTGAGTCGTGTACTCTGGCTTGATTGTTCTATCCTTTGTAAATAAAAATACATTAACTGAGACATTATTTTGTTTTTCAAAAATCTGGATTTCTAAAATATCGACAGGAAAGTGAATGTTCGAAAAATTAAAATATTTTAAATATGTATGAAATTCTGTAAATATGAAATACCATACTGTAAAGTAAAAAATATTTACAAAAATGTTCCTAAATTTCTACCACCTTCAGCCAAATTAGGCTTCTTTCCTCCAGGACTCTTTAGGTTCTTTCCTCCCGAAGCTGAAAAGTTAACTAATCAAGATTTTTGTAATTATTGTTTTAAATGAAATTTTACATACTTTTAAAAATTTAAAAAAATAAGAAACTTACTTAAAGATGCAGGTGTTATCGTTCCTCGACCAGCCATTGCAACAAATTCAGGGTTAAGATATAAAAGTAATGTGGTTCGATCTCACTCATAATTTGTATTTGTAAGCTTCTTCAATTTAAAAAATTTGAATCATTGCATGGAAACAAAGCGGTTGCAACCAGATCACCTTGTACCTTGCAGTGTCAGCAGTTTGTCTTTTATTCAAGTTAGTTCATTATATAGATAGCATGCAACTATGATCCTCATCAAATTTTTAAAAAATACATCAAATCATCATCATCATTTTACTCTGAGGGTCAGAAATATGTATTTAAATCATGTGACAGTTGGCTGCCTTGTTGTTTATTATACATCCTGTCTTACCCAATGTGACTGAGTATTAATTCATTTTAATTGCAAGGGAAATGTCATCATCTTACTTTCAATTAATTATGATGCGTACCCTGCGAAGTCAGCAATTATTGGAAACTAATGAATAATGAATGAACTATCTCCCGTATACCTAAAACAATTAATGGAAATCCCATTATTTCTTTCAAAAATGGGAATGGAGTCCAAACTCATTGGGAAATTTATTCCATTACAATTGAAGTACCTACCTAAGGTATTTAAAGAACGTGGAAATTCTGCTCAAATGTTTCCTCCTTGGACTCTTGCGTGAGTTGGATATGTATATGTAATGCAAGGCACCAAAGACAGCAGAGCTCATCATCCTCGTTCCTAATATTTATCAAACCATTTTTTAGAACTAAGCATGGTGGTAAGGGCAAGTATGATCCTCCAACTTCCTTTGTAAATGGAGAATGTCTAATCACTTTCACCTTGAAGGTGATAATTTTATGAAAAATCCAACCTGAGCCATTTAGACAATGTCTTATTAATTTCTCTATCATTTCATGGATAGGATTCCAGATTAACTTAAGTTATGACTGGTAAAACAAGCTATAAAATCAGAACAAAATGATTCTTTTGATTTATCAATAACCTCATGCACATCTACTTTCACTAGCTTGCACTCCATGATTAATTTAAAACGAATTCCTTTAGATGCAGGTATGCATACACTAAGTAAGTGCTTTAAGAATGGGAATACATAATATGAAACAAATGTATCGAAATCATACTTCCCTTCTTGAAGAGTTGGTGTCCTTTCAAAGATAAGTTGTTGTCCATTAAATTGATACGATGTAAGTTGGAAAGGTGAAGTGAAGACAACAGTTCATGATCTTGACGAGTAAGAGAAGAAATGAGAATTAGATGCATTTCAAACAACACAATTTTCAGTAGTTCATACGGGTGGATAATAATCTTTATTATTTAATACTGTTATACCTTTGGATTTTATTTCATTGCTTTTTAGTAGTAACACTCAAGAGCTTATTAGCAAATTCTAAGTAGGTAGGATTTATATCTGTCCTTAACAAAAGCTGCTGCATTTCGCCAGCAGCATGACAATAGATGTAATCAAGAACAGGGACATATGCCCCTCGAAATGAAATGGCTTCATTGTTCCTGCTTTTAGCAAATTTTTTTAAATGAACATAAAGTTCCCCATTGTACACGTTTTTATGCAATATGCATAGAATACATAGTAAGAAAGTCAGAAGAGTCCTCAGGTGGTGCGGTCGATTCATTATCATCTCGTAATCTGGAAAATAATAAAAGAAAAACAGAAAAATTAAGATTGTAGCAATCACCAGCAATTTAACTCTCTTTTTGATTTACGGTAACGCATAAATAAAATAAAAATCGCATTTGTATTAAAAAAAAACTTACTGGCATCTTTTTCACTCCCGTTTCCATTTCCGTGGGGGTTATGGTTAGATTATTTATTGGGGCCCGCTGGAATAAGTAAATAACAATTAGCAAACAAGTTTTTGTGAAATTAAGACAGAGAGAGTGAATAAAAATTTTAAAAAATGACATACCAATGGAGGGGGTTGCCTTCCTTCCTCTTCCTGACATGGTGGTTGTAAATGTTGCAATGGAGTAGTTTACTGAAGTTGTACAATTCGTATGATTCTTCATGGAATGATTGACTCCAGCTTTTATACCTTCATTCATTCCCCAGCAATTCATTCCCTTCTCGTATTAGGAAGAAATTGTACATTTTATTAACTGCAATTATGATATTAGTATAAGTCTTAAGTGAGATCATATGTATTAGTCAAAGACATTGAATTTTTGATGACATTGCTGAACAAGCACCTTAGGTTTTGGTGGGTCTTTGGTTTGTGTGGTACGGGTTGCGGCAGCTATCAATCTTCAAAATTCTCTATCTTCTGTATCCAAGTTGGTCATGGGTGGTGGTTGTGGTGAAGCTTACGATTTTTTTCTTGATTTGTTTATTTCGTTTCCACTGCTTGATCTGCGGGGGTTTCTTCTTGTTTTTCTTCTGCGCCTTGTGCTGTACGTGTATTCCATGCACAAAGGTAAGTTTTTACATGTAGAGGGAAGTTGGAGGTGAAAAAAGAAGAAGAAAAGGATCAACATGGGTTAACATTGGTGTTCTCTTACTGCATTCCCTGGGTTTTATGCATTCCTTCAAAATGAATTCCAATGGTGTACAGCGACTGGATTCAGCCTACGTTAGTTTTGCATGCCAGCACCCTTGCTTTTCCTAAGTGATGAGACAAGACAAAGATGCATACTTTTGTGTCGGTTGCGACTGCGAGTATAGGTGGGAAGGCCATATCTAAATAGCGTAGTTACTCTTCTGCAGATCTCTCAAGTTGAATAACTTGTGTTACAACTTAGGCTCCAAGTTGGCCTACAACTTGGGCTAGCTAGCTAAGAACAAATATGTGTTGTGTTGTACACATGTTTATCCATAAATGCATATTGCCTGCGCCTGCTGAAAATGTGCAATATGTCAACTTTTGACTATCTAACCGTATTTTCAACAAAATAAAGTGGTCCCTTTTTCAGAAATCTGTGGCTGCAAGTGAATAGTGTTATGATGCGTGAAATAGGAATGGATTGAGTTTTGAAAAAAAGTAGGTGTGTAAATTCCTACTGGGCTGCTTAATCAGAGAAGGAAACGGATTTTAAACTACATACAGCATTCCTTTTACTTATGCATGCTCTATTCGGCCAGATTCTATATATTAATGTTAATATTAAGAGTGTGAACAAAAATTAGTAGCGAGTAATAAATAGTTGAACTACGGTTGTTCGGCCGTAGTGTTCTTTTGGATGAGTCACACGCTGCACTGAAGGTGGATGATGAGATTGAGTTTTTCGAAAAACTCGAGAATTTTTCACAGTCTCATTAATTAAGTGGTGGCTTAGAGCCGATGAATCCTGCGGGGGACATGAGGAGGAGCCGCAGACGGGCCGGCAGAAGTTTTTGCAGGAGTCGCGGCAGGAGGTACGGCAGAGGTGGGAGGAATAACGCTCAAGATACCACCCCAAAGAGAATGAATTGCATCGCCGTCATAATCCGCTTGATGTGTTTATTGCGGCTGGTAACATTCGGCATGACCGTACCTAGCACGTTATCAAAACCTTACGGTGTTTCAAGTTCAGGTTGCTCCTGCCAGCCCCATAGGGGTTTCTGCAAATTCAGTGAATATTCAAATCACGGCCTGCAAGAATTATTTTGCTTATCTCAATTGCTGGCCGGCGTCTCTCTCAAGGATGCAACAAAAGCTTGCAATTATAATTGTCTCCAGTCGCTCGGCGAAAAGGATGTCCCCATCGTCGACCTAGGAAACCGATATTTCTCAATTACCAACGCTCCACACTGCCTCCGTAACATGCAATCACACCGACGGGACTATCTCACAACCACTAATATCAACCACCGTCACCACCGGATCCATTATTCTAAATCTACCTTGCCCCTGCGTCATAAGGATCCCAGACGTAACACAAATAGCTAACAAAATCCCCTGCAAGAAATCAAAATCTATTCTGCCTGTCCTTAACATTGCCATTCGCAACTTATGGACCCACATAAATGTATCAAGTCTATTACAGGCTAAGAATATACAACTAGAAATGGAAGAAAGGGAAGAAACAATATGGTCCCACGCCATCATCAACCACAATTGGACTTTACCAGCCATCACCAATTTATCCATCCAACCTCTCGGATATAGAGACATAAACTCCTTCATATCACACTTCTATAGCAATCACTACCTCTACTCTTGGTATATTGGTTTTGGATGGAAAGCCGCGGTCACAGTGGGTCTCATCTACCTATTCTGGACAAGTAAAACAATGACCTTTATCGCCGAAGCACCATACCTACCAGGCGTCAAGGGGAACTGTCCCATAGATACCGAAGTCCTACATAAAATCATCATTGTACACGTTTTGATAGGAAATATGGCTATCCTACTACTCCTCATCTGTCTTATTACCACTTTCCGTATATCGAAGGAAACTAAACAGACACGATATCCAACAGGCCATCATGCAACACGTGGATCGATATAATCGACAGCCACAGAACATTAGGCCCTTGGTCGACCTAGGCGTGGCCGATATTAACTAATAGTCTCACATTATTATCACATCTCATTATCACATTATCACATTATTCATCAATCATAAATTCTTCAGTCAATCTTACGTTCTTCTCTTCTTCAGCTAAAACCAACAAACTCAAGTTGAACCAACATATCAATTTCACATCAACAACAATTTTTAAACAATAATCAAGATTTTCTTCTATCATAATCTCCCCTCACCTTTTTCGCACATCGTATGAGATACGGCCCGATCCTCCACCACGTCAAATTGTGACCCAATCCTACACCCGTTTTCTCTCCAATTAATTGAAATCAACAACAAAAATAAACAAACATTAGCAACATACTAATACCTCCTTTAAACAACCCTACATCAATGAACTAATAAACAATAACCAACACTCTCCCATTCTCTTACCACCCCCCCCCCAATCAAGCCCCCACCCTCCCCCACAAGACCAAATACACTCGCAAGAAATTAGTTAAGGAAATTAACAACAACAGAAATTTGGGGAGACTGGACATTTTATACTTCTGCCTCACATAAGAAAAAGAACGTGAAAAAAAGAAGGATGGAAAATGGCAGCCAAAGGATGCACTCTTTCTGTTATTATTATTTGGTGGACGGAGAAAATAAAGACTGGAGTGTTATCCTTGAGTTGCAATTCACTACCGAATTGCTGGGCTGCCCAGTCGAGTCTTCTTTTATGCGATACACCCATCTTGGTTCCAATATTTTAACGTATGCTGGTGGCTTTACAAGCTCCCATGTTTCATGCTGTATTAAACTCTTATACTCATCCAGCATAGCTTCTTCCCATTTTTCTTTCTCTGGACTTTCCAACGCTTCTTGTAAGTTGTTGGGGGTGTATGCACTGTAGTGAGCTTGATGTCTATCCGGCTTTTTAAGGGTAGACCGGTGTCTTAATGAGTACCCTGCAGTACTTGTATTTGGGCGGTTTGATTCTTGAGACAAAGTCCTTGTCGGCTGTGTGACAGGCGAATGGGCAGGGCTGAGGGTAGGAGGAAATTGCTCATCCTCATCATCATCAATGTCAAACACATTGGATGCGTCCAGAAATTCTTCTTCTTTTTCTGTGACGGGTTCAACCATGGTTTCAGTAATCTCAATTTGTTCTTCAGCAGGATCAAAAGGTGAGCTTTTTACTACGGTGTTTACTTCTTCAGCCCACTCATCAAAGCGAACATTTCGTGATCTCACAATGCTACGAGTGTTGCTGTTGTATAAGCGATAGTTATGCATGGTGGAGTCATATCCAACCAACACCATTTTTCACACTTTGCATCCCACACTTTTCTTTGCTGGTCTGGTGTCTGGACATACGCAGCGCAACCAAACACTCTAGCATGGCCGAGATAGGGTACCTTTTTAAATACTTGCTCAAATGCAGTCTGCTTTGTTGCTGTTGAGTTCAGTGTTCTATTTAGAAGATAGACAGCCGTCCCAACAGCTTCAGGCCAGATAAACGCAGGAAGCTTATTTTCAATCAGCATTGTTCTAGCTAACTCTTTAATGGTACGCATATCCCTCTCTGGAGTATGTGGTGCAGTTCGCTCATGAATGATGCCTTTAGATGCATAAAATTCAGCCATGTCAGCATTGACAAATTCGGTTCCGTTATCTGTGCGAATTTTCTTCACTTTATTTCCCGTCTGTGTTTGCAACCATTCCACTCCTTCCTTTATCTTTTGATTTACTTGACTTTTCTCTTTGATGAAAACCACTTGTCGGAAGGCTGATGCATCATCTTTACAGAGAAGGAAATATTGTGCTCCATTTATGCCCTTGACATTCATTTTCCCGGAGATATCCCTGCATGTAAGAATTCGCCCACGTTGTAGTTGCTTCTTTCTGCACTCTGAAATGTACCCCGCGTTTCTTTTCCAAAATGACATGCCTCACACTTCATTTCTTGATATTTCATATTGATGTGACCAAGACGTTCATGCCACAGCTTGGTTTCATTTATGGTGCTGCGTGTTGCAAAGGCTCGCTCATTAATGCTTATGGGACGGAATTTCATGACATATCCACATTTATAGGGTAAAGCTTCTGGTCCTTTCTCAGCATCCTTTTGAAAGACAGTCCCTCTGTGATCCCGGATAATTTTATACCCTTTGTTGGCCATTGTCCACTCTGAAAATAGATTCACTCCTCCTGGAATGAAAGCGACCTTTTCTAGTCGAACCCTTTTCCATGTGTTGTTGATATATGCTTCAAGCAAGACTGTCCCTTCTCCCTTTGCATACACTGGCTTGTTGTCTGTCAGTGTTACAGGCAGTGGAGTGTCAAAATCGTTGTAGTCAATAAACCAATGCTTATAGCCTGTAAAGTGTCGACTTGCCCCATAATCACTCCACCAGAGTTTGTCTTTAGAAATCGGAACTTCCTTTTCAGAGGCATTTGGAAGGGTCATAAAGGCGGTGCAGGGATCTTCATTCTTTCCCCCTTTTTGAGGCTTATTTTTGGGCTGACTTTGTCCTTGCCCTCTGCTTTGTGAATTATGTCTCCCTTGACTTGAATGAGCAACTGGCTGATCCTCACTTTTCATAAGGGACCAACAGTCCTTCTTGTAGTGGCCTTGCTTTCCACAATGGAAGCACTTTACCCCCGTTTGGGCTTGGCATTCGCATTTTTGTTTCCATGGTTTTGTTTGCCCTTCCCTTGATGAGATGTTTGTGTTTTAAACGCAATGTCTTCACCGAGAGATGAAGAGGAGTTTGAACCTTCTCCTCTCTTTTCTTTAAGGACCATTTCTTCTTTTTTCAAACGAGACAGAAGACGACTCATTGTTTGTTCTGTATCAGCAACAGAATCCCATGCGCTTTTAAACGTGCCATAATCTTCATCAGGTAAAGATGAGACAATTTTTGCAACAAAAGTCGAGTCATCCAACGCGATCCCCATATCCTTCAAATTTCTAGTAAGAGTCTCAATTTCGCTGAAAGCATCAGTGACTGATTGACCTCGTTTTACTTTGTAGTTGAAGAATTTCGACTGAGTGATCTGCTTATTATAAATGCTCGCATCGGAGTTTATGGCTTTGAGCTTGTCCCACATTGCCTTTGACGAGCCCAAATCAGCTACATGATTAAGTTGTTTCATGTCCAATAATGTGCACATAATTGCCATTGCTTGATTATCGACTTCAATCTAAAGGGCAAGCTCATCTGCTTTCGTTATTGCTGGCTTCTTCAATGCGCCATCCACAATTGGCCATAGCTTTTGAGCCTTCAAAACCAAGGAGACTTGCAGTTTCCAGGTTCCATAGTTGTCATCCCCCAATTTAGGAATGCTCGCCGTGTCAATCTTCTTGATGACCGTGGTTGTCGACGTAGCCATTTTTACGTATGGTGGGTAAGCAGAAGCAAGAATAAGGAAATTGCGGGTTACCTTTATAGATCCCGAAGGGTAGTCAAATCAAACTTCAGCCCTTTTCCCCAGTGGACACCTCTCCTTAACGCTTTGCTTCTCACTCCTTGACAATCGACACGGATTTCAAACGACACTTATTACTGTTTTTCACGTTTTGTTCATTATTTTCACTTTCCCCCTATTTATTAGGCGAGAGAGTATATTGTCCAAAGTAGTAAACTTTAAAAATCAACTCGTGTTAGTTTTACCTTTAGTCTCATCCAGCCTCTCAGCATCTCAACATGCCTTTCAACTGCTCTACCACGTATGTATGTGTGTAGAACGAACCACGCTTTGCTACCATGTTATTATTATTTGGTGGACGGAGAAAATAAAGACTGGAGTGTTATCCTTGAGTTGAAATTCACTACTAACTTATTTACTTCATCATTTCATACTACTTATGTACATATGTATTTTGGAATTGACTCTTCAACACTTTCCCTTCTCCACGCTCACACAAAGCTAAACCTCTCTCGACTTACAATAACCACCACCCTACTGGTTACCAAGGGTAACGGAGACTCGATCACCCCGAACAATACAACCACTGCGTCATGCACTACTGTTGTCTAACTGAACCTAGTAGAACTAAAAGCGAAATTTAAAGAATCGAAGAGAAAGCTGCTACTGATTTGACTGAATAAGCATAAATTGTTGTAAAAAGAAAGAAGCTATGTACTAGTGCATACACCGTTGAATTGTGATGTGCTGCGCTGCTGCTGTTAAACTAATTGTCTTATCGGACAGGCCTTTTTGACTTTGGTGGGCAACGTAACAAACAATAACGTTAACAATTTCAAAAACTAACGATCAAACACATCACGTCACCAAAGAACAACTACTACTCTCCAATTTAACCACCTTGCGTACCCACAAGCCAAATCAAATGTTTTTACCAAAACCAAACCAACCTACCCACCCTGTGCTCTAAAACCGGTCGCAAATCGAGAAGTTCGAATTCTGACTTAATGAATGTGTGTGGTGACAATTGCAGTACAGTCCATCCATCCACCATCATCCAATCTATCCTGCTCACCTTTAATAAAAAGAAGAAAAAGATCCACATTTATACAATCCACATCCACACCTCCTTCTTCATTGGGAAAAGAAGGGAAGAGAGAGTGGGGAATTAGATATCATTATTATTACTCAAAGAAGAGTTTTAATCAATCCCGACCAACTAACGGCGGATGTTGCGTTAAATCAACAATTAAAGTAATTGAAGAGTTTAAACTTTAGCAAATAAGCAATCCATCATCATCATTTTTTTACCACCACCTACCCCCACCCACCCACTCACTCTTAACCACACCACACCACAATAATAATAATAAAGCGAGGTGAGGTGAACAAGCAACTGAATGAAATTCTGAACCGACAATCAAATCACCTACCTATGAACCAACCGACAGAATAAGGAAAAAGCATGGAGTTGATATCATCGTCATAAATTTGTGAAATATTATATCACGACATCACAGACTCACACACGCCGCAGCAGCAGTTATTAGTGACAAGTTGAGTTTAATGGTGACTTAATATCACACAAACGCGCATACGAAATCAGTAAAGGTGCCGTATTGGTGGGGGTGTCCAAGAAGAAGAATAATACAAGAAATAATACAAGAGGAGCCTGAGAATAATATGAAATATAACAAAAATAAAAGGTATTATTTAAAACCCTGTTTAATTAATCAATCGGATTTAAGATCTCATCTCACAAGGGAAGGAAAGCACATAAGCCTTTGGTATGGTTGTTCATGCGCTAATAATTTTAAAATCATGTGTGTACAGAAACTTGTGGAAAGTTAAACTATATACTTAGGATAGGATTACATGTATATAATATGCACTTAAATATGCACTATAAAAATAGTTAGATAAGAAATAATATGACTGCTAATACTTATCAATATTTAATACGAATTGCACGAAAGCTGGAGATGCACCATGTACCCTTCAAATTATAATCATATTATTTAATCGCAGCAATATTTTTAAAGGTGTTTTTCGTATTATGCGGCATTGGTGATATATTCACGTTTAATCAAGAGATTTTAATAGTTTAATTAACTGGGAATGAAAGAGTAATAATAATTCCTAATTTCACATGAAACATTTAGAGGTATTAAAACTTTTGCAAAGTACAGAATTTTCAAAGCTTCACTCAGTTTCGCACTTTTTCCAAGAAAATACAAAAATGCTAATACCCACAGTATGCGGTGCAGTATCAAGTAGATAATTAACACCTTATCGATAAAATCAATTGATTACAAAATTTACAGCAATTTGATATTGTAAAATATGTACATATGTAAGTGCAATAGGTATATACTCATCATCACTTATCAGCACCCTAATGCTAAATTGTAATGGATCTACTCGTACTAAAAATTCACATTGAATGTAATTATCCTTCTCCTTCTTCCGGTATTGCTTAAGTTATTTAAGCTTATTAAGTTATGTATATAAGACAGGGTGGAGAAAGTACACAAACCAAATGAGAAGAAAAACACACATCACCATAATAATGCACCATACCAAAACATATCATTAAAGAATTATTTATTAGCCATCCCATCAAATCATAAAGGATATTTCGAGCGCTACATACGACTACTCAACCATCGTCATCATCAAACGAATAAATTCAAGAAATGGAAGAAAATTTCCGCATTACCAACCTGAGTCGGATCAACTGCGGGCTCCGCCGCCACATCGGCGGCTGGCACACGAATAGGACGAAGCTCGTTGGTCCGCAAGCGTTCTTGATTCGCGGCCACTATCGGGGACATATCTTCAGACCTGATAGTCGGCTCCCTCGAAGCGGTCCGCACAGGCCCAAAAATGGCGGTGCAGTTGACAAAGGTGTCCCGTACAGCACTCCCCAAGTCATCCTTATCCTTATGTACGAACCACATAAACCGCATCTATTGAGAAACGTATTAAAATATAATAGATTAACCAAGTCACATTCCAACATACATCAATTCAACCTTACACTTACCCGTGGATTTCAAGCATTGCCTGCAATCTGAAAAAGGCAGGGCCGGCCAACCACGACCTTTTCGGAACGGGCAGCCCCACGAAGCCCACCTCTTCACCCACCCATTCCGGCCGCACCCCAGCCAGGACCTCCATCCCAAATCCACAACAGAAAAAGGGTGGGCACCACATGACAAATGGAAACAGACAAAATTAGCCGAACTTTCAAACAATAATTAAAAATCAAAGTGCACAACGCGCGGTGAATAAACACGGAATACTGGAGAGTGCTCCCACACGAGCACTTTATATGAGAAGAGGAGTCCCACATTTCCGGGACCGACGAGGTCACCCAAATCTATAATCTTATATAATTATTAACGTTAGCACAAATTAACAACATCTCAATAATTAAATTAATAACTTACGGACTTTTACCCTACTATACCACACTGGCAAATACACATCCTGCTTTTCATTAACCAAACAGGGTCACTCCATTCAATCCGAAAATTAAAAATCCCAACCTCTCACCCGTCCTAATTCACCACTTTGTATCACAAAGTCGCAAACTACTCATCCAAGCACCGTACAGATTTCACAACAACAACAACCACGGATGAAACCAGGCGCTTGCAATCTCATTCAATCCGAAAATTAAAAAAATCCCAACCTCTCACCCGTCCTAATCCACCACTTTGTATCACAAAGTTGCAAAATATTCATCCAAGCAAAGCACAGAATTCACAACAACAACAATCACCCAACCACGTATGAAACCAGGCGGTTTCAATCTCATTCAATCTGGCAGAATCCAAGATAAATGATTCAGAAAATAAACAAAAAAAATGCAGATCACCAATTTCATTCAAACTACTTACAAACTGATAACCCTCACGCATATAACACTATAATACAAGGCCTCCTCACCCACACAATGTATGAAATATGTAATAATATAGCAGAAGTAGATCATCACGCTTCAAATTGTACATTATGTTATCAATTAGAGCTAGTGCTTAAACTGATAAATTCGCCGGCAGCGAATTAAAATGAAATGGGAGTTGTTAGTCAAGAGGGCCGACCCAATAAGAAAAGCACAACACAGACAGGAACAACGCCCGTCTTGAGGGGGAGTATAAAACCCGGAGAAAGTATGAGAAGGAGATTCATTCATTCTCATTCGTTCATTCATTGTTAATTCTCACTCATTGCTGAATTGTGAATATTTCATAATAAAATCTAAGTTGGAAAAACCCAATAAGTTATCAATCCAGATTCTTTATCATCAATATATCATACGTTAGACGAATCTAACAATTGCTGGGGCTTCTTTTGTCCAAATTTTTCAATAGCATCATACATGCTGGTTCTTAACTTCCCTTGTGGCATTAATACAGCTACAAGAAGGGCTGCGGTGGCACAAAGGATAGTGTCATCCGCCGCCTGAGTGGGCCAAATGGGGCTACTGGGTTCGCTTCCCAGTAGCTGCTAAGGAGTTTTTCTCGCTTTTTCTCCTTAGCCATACTCAGGTGCTCTTCTCCCTCCCTGGGTAATTGCCCATTCGTGGGGTCCAGTGGTTGTACAAAGTACTTTTACTTTTTACTACAATCGCTACCATTGTATATGTTAGGATACAGTTTGTTTTATTTCAAATTGTGCATGAAATATGTACCTAATGGCATCACCAAGGCCTGGGTTGATATACTGATTAGGTTTATATACAAGACTTCTTATATTGGACTTTGATTGTCTATTCATTCACACTTGCATTATACTGACCTCTAATCTACTGACTGTATTCTGTAATCTGATTCGGATTAATAATGAAAATTGAATAGCTTTTTGTGTGTGGGAGAGCTTTAAAAGAATGAAAAGAGGGAAATGGCTTTAGAAATTCTATATTAATGTATATTTATTTACATCTGCAGCCAATATTAAGAGAATTTACAAGAAATCTGCCCTTCTTCTCTACCAAAACCTGTCCTCGACCTCTACCAAAACCTAACTAAAGTCAATCATTCATACATCAACTCATTTTAACTCATACATACATCATTCATCCACATTCAGACATCTCTTACATTTACACAGGAAATACCATCACCACCCTAACCTAGATAAGATTATTATTCATCCAACTAAACTCCTATGTTCCAATGGTATGAGATTTTCTTAGCTTCAGCTAAGAAACCTCAACCTAATTAAATATTCATAAAATATTAACGACCTTCATCTTCCATGAGGTGATCCATCTCATGGGAGGTGAAGGTTGCAATTCTAATGCATTTTATTTACTACGCTGACGAGGGCAAGATCGTAACCTGGTTTACTAATCTTAAGATTATAGACATATGGAGATCGTTACAATCCTCCATTTTTGCGTCATACGATATTATAGGGAAAAATTATGCCTAGGAAACTATAAAGTGTTTTTGGGGGCATTTTAGCTTTTGCAATGAAAAGATAGAATGGATAATATTAATACCTAACTATACATACCACCACGGGGTCCACGTAATAAGTGTTGGTATTTTATAACATTGCCAAGTCGAATTCCTCAATACTTGATGTGATTGGGGGAAGGGTTGAACCGAGTAATTGGGATGGGGGATAAGGATCCCACTTGGGTTTCTGGACTACTGCGGTAATGCGGCATTCATCTGGATTAGCTTCAGCCTCAAGTTGAGAAAGGAAGGGCGGTGGGTCAGGGGCGAGAGTGAGCCGTGTTTCGAAAGGGGTGTACTCTCGACAGACCAATTTGCCTAATGGAAAACGAGTTACCTGTTCGTTTCCGGTATGAAGGATCAGGTTGGGTAGTGTCAATGATCGGTCTGAGGTCCATGTAGAAACACGGTGCATTTTTAAAGGCGTAGGCACATAGGAATGCTTCCTGTTGTGAGAGGTGCCCGTGAATCTCCTCCAGGTCTAGTTGCAAAGGTTCCAGCCACTCCCAATTTGCTTCTCGGTGAGGTAACGGATTTAGGATGAGTTGTATTCGGGTAGGTCGAAAGGGAAGTTCCATCCATTGAATTAACGATATGATATAGCGATGCTTGTCCAAATCCAAATAGGGGACTCGTACACGGGGAAGACAGTACATGTCAATGGTCTGGACATTATTTGCCATTGAAGTTAACACTGCTATGTCAAAATAATTTTGGATTAATTTTGTTCGAGCAATGAATACCAGCCCATCGGTCACTGGCCAGGGAGTATTGTTCCGACTGGTAGAGGGTTGATAGGAATCATCAAGTGAGTATGTTGGGCACCTCAGGTGCCTCTTAGAATATTCTCTATACAAGCTGCTGCCCTTTAAATGTGTAATAACAGCGGTGACTGTCCTTGTTTTACTTGGGCTCAATACAATAGGTAGCGCGATAGCGTTGTTCCCCCTTTTCGGGAATCACACGATAAGTGTCATAGAAATTGAGCTGATGTCAATAAACCTCTCCCCAATCCGCTCGTGCATCGTGCAGACCGATTTGGATCATAAAACTCGGTTGCTATTCAAACAAGTTTATAAATGAATTGGTAGATTGTAGTTCAGATATGTAGACAACAATAAAATAATTTCCCACATGTGCTGTTGCATTAACCCCTTGCACCTTGAATAAACTACATGCATTGTAATATATCCAGACAGATTGCAACACCTTTTTCATTTTTTAAAATCCCCGACGCAAGACGAAGAGTACCTA
>JAQFZJ010000739.1:0-17848 GCA_034695645.1 Folsomia fimetaria
CATGAAGACGCGACTGCGGCAGGCTACACGGGACTAGTTGGTAGAGGGAGGGAGAAGGTGGTGTGGTGGTCACCACAGCATGTGAACTTTGATATTAACTTTTTTTTTTGATATTAACAGAGGCAGAGCTATTACGTAAATATTGACTCATTCAAATTATATGTGCAATTAAATCCCAATTCATATTAACATTTAACATGTTAGTAATTCACGAGAATAATAGTATTTCAATTTTGATGCAATCAGCCATTGTACGAATCACATGGTTAATATTGTTGATGTGGTTGTCTTGCATCACCGTAAATCGGTGGATTCAGGATACATCGACAATGTCTGGTTAAAAAGTCACCGCATTCGCCTCCAGCCTGAAATCCCCTCTCTCGGCAACATGTTGGACAGTCACCAGATGCACCGAATGGATTAACTGGGCAATTAGACAATATTTCATTCAAACAAAGTAATAACATAACTATTATTATTGTTATTATTGGACGCTTACTCTGTGTTATACCGCAATGCACGTCGCACCTTTTTACATGCATAGTTTCCGCGATTGTTCCAATAACTGAAAAATCCAATATTTATTCATTATGCTAAGCTAATGAGAAAGTAATATTTCCTAAACTATTAGTCGGAGGCACTAACCAATGGATATTAGTAGTACACCGATAACGGAAGTTGTGACTTGACTCATTTTGAAATTATGTAAAGATGAGATGTAATTACATAAGATTATTGTTTAATGGCAGAATAGTTATCCACCAATGCGATTTATCGACTAACAGTTCCCTTTATAATTAATTCTCCAATGGACAATATTGTCTACTGCCACAGTCATCAAGTTCGCAAAATAAACCAGTTCAATAAATATTTGTATTACGCATTGATGATAATACTGGCTAAATTTTTACGTAGATATGTCAACAAGTTGATTCAGAAAACAACTTGTTGACTAATAAGTTGTTATAATTAAGTTAATTGTAGTTTGTATATACGAGAAGAGTTTTGACTGCGCTTTGGAGACTATGAAAAGGAAAATCTCCGTTTGTCAGATTTGGCAATGTTTTTTTGCATAATTAAGAGAAATAATATAACATAAACATTCCCACACGAGTTTAAAGTTGAAATAAAATTACGGCAAAAGTTGCACCCATCGAACTGTAAATATTTAAATTAGACGTGTTTAATTGATCATAATTTACATCAATTAATAACCTATAAGACATAATATTCTCCGACCGTGAATGTGCAGCGACGTCGACTTACTTATCAATGCACATTTATTGATGAACTGATTCGCATAAATAAATTGTACTGCATATCAAGCTGAATGTGAAGAGTAAAATAGACAAGATTTATTAATTTTACATTTGTTATTGAACAAAAAATCAATTTTGTAACATGTAGAAATGTTTTAACATGACCTCATTGTGAGGTCCTCATAAATATTTGTATGTTGAGCGAAGTCACTGGAACAGTATACAAATGATTGTATTGAATCTTGATTATGATTATACAATAAAATTTAAGCCAACTTGTATTTTGCCCATATCTGTATTGATTTCATTTTTCTGTTGGAAATAAATTGTTCTCACAAACATTTCGATTCAGTAGCACATTATGGTGTGTAAATAATAATATGAAGCAGACAGATCATATCTGCAGCATAAGTTCATAGCTTCTAATTGACATGAAATACAAATATCCTTTGGAAAATATTAACATATTCACAAAACAAGCCACAATCGCAACTTCCTTAGCTGCAGCCTCATTCTTTACTTTAAGTAACGAGTCAATAGACTTGAAATTAATGTAATATAATCAACCGACCGTCTGCATCAACAATGTTCTACTTTTATGTGATGTTCCCATGCTGCGTTTCTGAACAAACCCACTCCACTCTTACTGTCTTTAAATTGCTTTACTTGTGTGTCTCACAAACAAGGTAACAAGCTAACGAAATTACAAAAACAGATTACAGTTGCCTTCATCTGAAAATGAAGAAACGAAAAATGCAATTCACGGGACCATCAGTTCTCCCATTTCAAAATCTTTGCACGAGGTAAATTAAATTGCACTAAATTATATTTCGGTTCAAAATATTTATTAAATTCGATTATAAGGTAGCAAGGCAATAAAAAACCTTTCCAAATACTAATTCGTTTTCTTGTTATGCTAAAATTTAAATTTATTTTGTAAAAACCATTTCCTATGTGAATATAAAAGAAAATCTTGTGAAACACGTGTTTCTTAAGAAATGTTAAGAAAGGTTCTTTTACCCTGTTTTTTTTTAAAGTTTCGATTTATGTCGACCTGGATACGAGTATTTCAAACAATTAGTCTAAGTAATCAATTACATCACCTTACTAATGTATTAAACTCGAATTCTTATAGTGAATCAAATATCAAGTAATAATTGTGAAACTTAATACATCCATATCAGCGTCACTTGATTGGAACCAGTTTTGCGTACCCAAGTGAATCACTCGACGTAAAACCAATTAAGCCAATTGACGTACAATGTTCTGACGAACGGAATTTACAAATTGTTTGGATTCTTAAATCATGCATTTAGTACAGTACTGCCAGTTGCCCAACCTAGCAAAGAGTGTTTATACAATAAATGTTACCTTATAATTTGTGAACTGCGTAACAATGAGAAGTTTAGTTCTGATTTGCGTTTATGGGTATGCACTTTTTCAACCATTTGTGTTATCTAAACCGGCTAAAATTCAGGGACCAACTTCTCCATCTATAAAAATTGACGTGGTTCATGGGACATCAATTGAAACTTGGACGACACATAAGAATGATTTGGTTGTTGTGGTTGTAGAAAAACGTATTCCACGAGCAATTGTTGAAGGAGAATCAATGCAAGTCAGTTGCAGAGCAAGTTATCCAGTCACTCTTAAATACGAAGGGGATGGGGTACTATTTCTAAAACAACAAACATCATAAATTTCAAACGAAACATTTAAATAATTTGATTCCTTAATTCTTTGTCAGGATTTCAATTACTCAAGTGTAGTTTATGGTTCATCTATTTGCGAAGATAATAAAACAACTGGTCCATCATGCATCCCGGAATTTATGGTGTCGCGAAGTTTATCCAAACTTATGAACCACCATACTGGGAAATATGTGTGCAAAGGAATAAATTCTAACTCGACCATCCCACTAACATCATCATTTTTTCTTTACGTAAAAGATAACATCTATAACAGACAGCATACCATAGCAATTCCTCCATTTCTAGACTGATGATGCGTTCCACGGTGATCATATGTATGTATTTTAGGTTCAATTTTTAATGTTTTATTATTTTTACATCATTATAAAAATCAGAACATAATATTCATTGCTGACAATAATAAATAATAATATACAAATCTGGAATGCTATTGATACATTTCATAATTTCCTTGTGACATTATTAACCTTGTTGTTGCTGTGTTCCACCACCATAGACGGGTGGATTTTGATGGCAGCGACAATGTCTGGTTAAGAAGTCACCGCATTCCCCTCCGGAAGAGAATCCCTTTTCCCTGCAACATGTCGGACAATCTCCTGATGCCCCGAATGGATTCACTGAAATTAAAAGCAGTCAATAATTAGTTTAAATTAATTAATTTAAAGATATAATACTCTAATTGTACACTTACGCCGTGACCCTCCACAAAACTGGTCACATCTTTTTACATGCAATGTTTCCGATATTGCCCCAATAACTGAAAAACGGGAAGTATTCAATGTACAACTGAATATTTATTATTAATGAGCCACGATACTAACCAATTGATAGCAGCACTACCGCGCAGAGGATGGAAGTTGTGACTTGATTCATTTTCAGTGCTAATATATTAAAATAATTTATGCAATTAAATTAAATTAAATTTGAAATTAACTTAAATTATTTTGTATTGACTTGAATTCACCAACTGATTAATTCTTATTGATTTGCATTCTCTTTTATAAATAATTCCAGTATGAAATGTTGTTGCATGGAAAAAGGAACTTACATTTTCGGAAAGACAGCTTTGAACATGCTTACATATTCTATAACACAGCAGTCAACAGGTTTATGGAATGACGTAGTACTGGTCGAACTGAATCAATAAGAAATGCGCACTGCTTAAGCTAGTGCTACCTAAATGGTCAACATGTTGATTATGGGTAAAGTTGTTGTTATTATTGACTTCATATACAAAACATTACATCAAGTTAATTGCAAATCTTGCTTGCATTAGTTATGTATGAATATAGCTCTGACTCACCCAACAAGAACAACGATTTCATGAGTATAAGAGCCGCTTACTTCAATACGAAAGCCACTTTAAAAGTTCATTTGTATTTCTGGCTTATACATTTTGGATTTTTAGTGAGTTGTTTTCACATGTACAACTTGTATGGACTTTAATAAGCCTTTAATGTTATGGCTTTTTTACACGGTTAGTGACAAACAAATTAGTTTACTACATATGCAAAAAAGTTGCTAACAACGAACAGGTATTAAAATCATTTGATTACTCATTTCATTAAATACTTACATAATTAGTTGATATTAAGTAACTAATTTTATTTAAGTTTACGATTTTGAGAAAATTAGTGCTAATTAATTAACCGTTCAGGATCGTTTTTGAACTTTAGTAGTTTATTAGTCGATCACTTAGTCGATTACCACGTGCCATGGTTAACCTCCTTGTGCCGGGGGATTCTCGAAACAGCGACAATGTCTGGTTAAAAGGTCTCCACATTCACCTCCAGCTGCAAATCCCTTCTCCTTGCAACAAGTTGGACAATCTCCAGATGCCCCGAATGGATTAACTGTAATAACAACATTTAGTTTCAATGATATGATTTTATTATTATTGTGTACTTACTCCGTGATCCACCACAAAAGTTGTCACATCTTTTCACATGTAAAGTTTCCGAAATCGCGCCAATAGCTAAAAATCAATGTTTACATAATTAGCAATAACGTACAACTGGAAGGTTTATCGGATGATACTAACCAATGGATAATAGCAGCGCACAGACAACGATGGCAGCACTTGGATTCATTGTGAGAATAGATTTGATATATAAATTAAATTATGTATAGTATTATAATCAACTGATGCATTTTGTTGATTTACATTCCCTTTTATAAATAATTCCAATCAAAACTGTTGTTCCATGGAAGAAAGGAACTAATATTTTCGGAAATCCATTGTGACAACATGTTTCTGGAACTGTATGATACTAACGGAATGCGCACTATTTTTTAATATCGCCTAAATCACGGTCAACATGTTGATTCTGCACAAACTTGTTGTTTATGCGATGAACTTAAGTTTCAACCATTTCCTAAACATTCAAGTTAATTTCTTCAACTAATGGTATTGTTGGACTTTGACAACAATATTATTAGTACAAAAGAAATGTTTTCCTTATTACATTACGTATGTCTCATATTTTATTATTTGGGTTATGATTTGCATTGTTGGCTTATATGTATATTTCAAAATGAAGAGTTCATCATAAAACTACCCCAAATTATCTTCGTAATAATAAACGAATTAAAATGATATATGTTTTTTATTTTGTTTTATTATTACAACAATTAATTTAACTGATCTGCAACATCCTTAACTTGCAGTTGCAACTCATCCTGAGAAAAATGGTACTGCTGACATGAGCTGAAGTTGTAACTTTGTCGCCATAGGTCAGCATCGTGATGGCCAAACCTGAGCATATAAGTAACAATTTAGACAATTACAAAATTGCAGCAGAAATTGCCATCAATTAACTTGGTTCATACCTTGTGGAAGGAACAACATTGACAAAGCTCCCATTTGCGAAATTTGTTATTATCAAATGTGTCCCAAATCTCTTGTAAACGGAATATTTTTAGGCTTACCGCTGCAGACCCTGGTTGACACACATAATCCAACACGAACCCGGGTAGTCGACTGTTCCATTTCATCAGAAGGACAAATATAAGAGTGTAGTTTTCAATCGTTGTTATATAATTTCATTTCTGAATTGCCATATTGCATTACTTCCATAACTTTGAATGAAACAGCGTTTGAGGAAGCTGATTATCAAAAGGCGGGATTATTATCAGTACGCTTATTTCCATTGATCCGGATTTTCGGATGATTTTGAATAATTTGTTTACAACCGTTTTAATCTCAACGGTTACAACGGTATCCCTCTATGTTTTTACTCGCATCGATCAATGGCCTCCTCATTCCAGTGCTAGTATTCTTCGTCGTGATTGCGATCGACCTGTTCGTCGTGATACATATGATTATCCACACGTTGACAGAATTTGGCATGTGTGGATCAATGGATTACAATACTGTATCTGTAAATTACAGACTGTAATGTTCTAACCATCAATTATTCAATTTATTTCGGAAGCAATGCTTTTATTATCTTATTTATTTATTACATGTAGAGCGAGGATTATAATAAATCATTGAATGTCCCAATATTCCACACTTTACAAGAATGACTATGCTAACATTTGAAAATTTTGCGTTTAGTTATGCACGAAAAATAACTCAGTTTGTGGTTAAAGGGTTTTCGGGTTAACAATTGAAATATGCATTATTTTAGAAAATGTATAAACATAAACTTTGCGTCAAATTCAGTTAAATTTGCTTGTTAATGTCTAGTTTATTTCTGAGTGGATTGTAAATAAAAATGTATTTACATAAATATTGCATTTCCCCGTAGACTATAATTATTAATATTGGATGACTCTAATAATTTGTAACTGTCAATTTCATTACCCACTAAATTTTCCCTTGAAATCCTATTAACCTTTTCCCTTGTTCTACCCAACCTGTCACCGTAAATACATGTATATAAATAAACTTTTCCAGGAAGGAAGGGAAAGTTTTGTCTATCCAGGCTGGAATATATCAACACGTGGATTGGGTTGGATTGGATTCGGGTAGCTATCTATCTTTATTGATCCCTTTTTTATCTTCCCTTCCCTTGTTTAATAATAATGTCCCTTCCATCACACGCGCATCACATATGACATCAACTTTCCCATATAATACTTGGATGCAGGATTTACAGCATTTATTCAATATTCGACCACTGATCAAGCCACATTGTTCAGCTGAGCTGATGTTCTGCATTGGACGAAATAATACTGAAATACTGTAAGTTTTTATACCGTGAATAAATTTATAAGAATATTTTTCCAATTATTCTAGTTTTCAAAATTAATCCAGTTTTTAATAAATTTATCCTTGCATTACTTTATAGATAGGAGATAACACGTCATTCTAGCTAACCGAAAATCTGTCATATTCTAGAAAAACCGAGACAAAGTGATAAATGTAAGCAATTTAATTTCCTATGATTATGATGATATTTCACTTGAAAGTTATAAAATTACTTAAATTTAATTAAAACTCTTGTATTCCTTATCTTTAAGATCATTTCAACCACTCTGGCAGAATGGTTGCCTTTCAATGCCCCAAATGTCGGGATATCATCCACAACGAGATGTACTTTAAAATCCACCTGGGGCTTCATGAGAACCCGCATCTTTTACAATGTATCGTATGCAAGGAGGACTTTCAAACTGTGATCGCACTTGAAATTCATCAGCGGGAACATTTCAATCAACTTGACCATGAGGAATTCAAATGTCAATTTTGCCCCAACAGTTACGCTTCCTTGTTCAATTTGGAAAAACATACGCCTGCGCATAATATCCCTTTCCCATGCATTTTCTGTGGGGAAACATTCTTAAAAAAGAAACACCTCACCGATCATAAATTGGAAGAGCATCCCCTCCAAAAATTGCAATGTCCGTTATGCAGAGTGGTATTCAAGACGAAGGGGACATTCGCAAAACATGAAGATAAATGTAAAGCAAGTCGCGGGAAATTAAAGTAAGAAAAAGTTATGCAAAACCTAATTGAAGAAAATGATTAGTTAACAACCTGTTATGTTAAATAAATATTGCCGCCCATCTAGATAAAAACTTGATAATTATATGTATGTGTTTAATTTAAATTACTTTATGCTAATAATTAATTCATTGTGGATTTTAAATATTGAGAATTATTCCGTATCACTTTCTCGATTTACGGATTAATGAATTTAGCCTGATTTGGGACAGGTTTAAATAATAATATTTGCATAAATTAAATGATAAGTTTAAGTATTCATTATGAAACATGTTACTTGAATTCATTTGGGATAGTATTTAGTCAATTTATTTACAGGTGTTATAGTTTTGTAATTCTAATGTATATTTTCTACTGTATCAATAGAACAAGCAATTGCGAAATTGAGAAAATGTGAATAAATTAATTGCTACTGACTTCCTCAGCTACTGTCTCGGTGCGGTTTATTTAAAATAGCTGCTTGTTTTACCGCTATTTTGTGGACGTTGTCTGTATAGTAGTTTCTAACTATGCTATACCATAACAGACCGTCTTCTACCTCCTCCAGATGCAATAAAATATATGCACTTTTACCTAACAATCTGACCTCATCATTGTCGATTATTGGCAACTGTTCTGTGGAGAGTCCAAGCAAATTTGCAATAGTTTCTGTCATCAAGCATACCCCTACAGATCTTGCGCTAGCAAGCGTTTCCGAACTATGGGTCATTTGTGCAAATATTTGTTCAAATGTATTAAACTGCTCTTGTTTAATGGCTTCAATCTCTTCAACACTACCAGAGTCGCATAAAGACTCGCAATTCGGGAATATTTGCAAAAATTTTGCAGCACACTTTGCGTAAATCAACTCTAAATCTTTATCATAATCTTCGTCTTCTTCTTCAATTTCTTTCTCCACACTCATTTCGGAAGGCAATAAAGCAGGATGTATAACAGTTTCATCAGAAGGAATGAAATCATGCAATGTTTCAACAAGCTTCTTATAAATTGCAAACTCTAATTCTCCTTCAATTTCACTATTCCCCAAAATTCCTAAATGGTTCGCCATCAAAGAAATAAATAATGGATGCTTCACTACCGTAGTTTTTAGTAAAGTTGGACAAAGCGTGATTAACCATTTATCCGAGTTGGCAAATAGACATGATATTTCGCAAGCATTTACAGAATTCGAAAGATTTTGGCCATCATTGCTGATACTTTGTGACACGATAATAATGCCACTTCTCATAAAGTGATTAAGGACCGCATCTAATTCAATGAAAGAGTATGGTTTTCCCCGAAAACGATCCCATAACCGCAAAAATTCGGATTTGTGAAAATCTTTATTCGGACTGACAGTAATAGCCAGGAGAACAATTAGACTAATAGACGTTTCTAATTTTCTAGAAATGTTAACATTTTTCATTAGGGAAACTTGGCGAAAACTTTCACAAAGTTGCGAAATTCTCATGACATCCTCAGCTCCTATATGCTCATCTTTTAACTTTTGTGCAAAAATTAACTGGAACAAATTGTGCAGTTCTAGTTTGTCATGATGAATTGATTTTGCAATCCACTCATAGTCCAAAACATAGTTGTGCAAATAATATTTGTTCTCATCCATCCTTTCCCAAACGTCAGTTTGTGATTCATACAAGTCTGTTATAAAATTTGCCACATTATTCTTATCATTTGTCGTCACAATAATTGCACTTGGTCTCCGCCGTAATTTTAAAGAAATTAAGGCCTTAAATATTATTCCAAAGCAGCCCACAAACTTCTTCTCCAAACCGTCAAATATAATGATCCATCTTTTGGTTAAAGAGCCCTTAAACCTGTCGCAAAAATGTTTATAATTTTCCACAATGTCGGAACAATCAATCCATGCAATGCTAGAGTCATGCCGAATATTTTGTGCAATTTGTTTTACTAACAAACTTTTTCCTGTGGCTTGTTCACCTTGAATTAAAATTGTGTGATAATCATCATTTAAGAAATCTATAATCTCTGCAAGCCTTGTTTCCCTGCCAAAAAAATCAACAATGACCTCAATATTGCGGGGATTACTAAAAACATCTGGATTTTTGCACACCCTCGTTGAATCTAGCGCCTTTGTCATGTAGCTCAACATTGCCGGATCAGAAAATGATTTCGCGGCAACTTCTAAACTTAGCCTTAAATCAGGATTTCTCTTTAACATTTTTAAAACTGTGGCCAGCTCAACAGAAAACTCTTGGAGGACATTGACCCCTGCATCGCTCACAGCCTTCTCATACTCTTGACCTTCCCTTAATTCATAAAATAAACCAGAGCGAAAATAATCATCGTTTTGCACCCTACTGTTAAGCATGTATAGAAAAATCAGACCGAGACTGTAAATATCCGTTCCGTATCCGTAATGCCCGCGTCCTGGTTGCTTCATTTCGGGGCTTCTGTATAAAATGTTGCCCCTTGCAGCGGAAATTTCCTTCCCGTATGTTCTTGCCAGACCGAAATCGCCTACTTTCCATATGGCGCCTTTTATGAAAATGTTGCCAGGGTGAAGATCTTGATGAACTATGAAGGCTCCATGAATTGCGGAGAGACCGGAACAAAGTTGAGTGAAAACGGAAGTTGGAGAAAATTCGGGGTTTGGTGATGACGTTATCCACTTGTCTAAGGATGTGTCACACAATTCCATTTGGATGTTGAGAAAGTTAAGACGGGGAATTAGGTGGTGGCTGGTGGAACTAATGTTTGGTGGTTTGTAGGTATTGTCCTCAATTTCGGAAATGTTGGGACCGTCTAACCAACTGGATATGCATTGTACAACATTATCGTGGATGACCTTCTTTGAATGATCGACCTCCTGGGAAAGAAAGAAAGTTCAGTATTTTCAATTTGTGACAAAGTTGAAATTAAGACATTATTTGAAAATGGTCACAACATACTTGCAAGATTTTTGGGATATCTGTCCATTGATGAATTATGAGACACTCTTCAAAACAAAGCTTCTTTAATGCAGTTAGTTCGTCTCGAGATTTATCAAAATATTTGCATACTGTGCCAAAAGCGCCGCTTCCTTTAATTATTTAAAATTTATGAAATACAGATATTTGGGTCATGTAGTTTTGAACAAATATTTGAAACGTTACCAATTTGTTCTTCTAACACATCGCTCATTCTGAGATGTATATTACCAAATTATTTTATAAATTGGTAATATTTTCCGCATCGGGGGTACTTTGAACCGCAAAAATTACTCACCTGGTAAGATAGCTTCAATCCGTGGACCTGTGGTAAAGGACATATTTATTATTATTGCTTGTCAAAAATCATTACCTCAACTTATATTTAAGTTTTATTGTTTATCCTCTCGTACATAGTAAATTTATAAAAAAATTGCTAACCATTCACAATTAAATTTAAAGAAACTCTTCGCAATTTTAATGTGCAAAATTAGATTCTAATAACACGCACAGTTAATGCATGACTGAAGTAAAAGTTCAATTACTAAACAAATCAGTAATGTTTTTTCAAAAAATCATTTGCATAGTTAAAAAAGGAATTAATTATGTTTTTTCAATAAGAAATAATTTGACGAATTTTGCAGCAAATGGAAGAAAGGACGGAATGAATCATGTATGTACGAGTATTAGCCATTCGTAATTCGTCCTGCAAAATTTCCCCTATCCTATCCACTTACTTTGGTTGCTGATGCAGTTGCTACATTGTACATATGTGCAACGCAGACATCATAATCATTCATAATGGATAACTTGTTTAGCGTATGTGTATGGAAAACCAATTTCTTTTACCAGAGTGGTCATAGTGAAGGGATTCGTGGTTTGGTTGTGCATATTTTACGTCGGTGTCTGGCTAGATTATATGATCGACAAATTATGTCTAGACATAATCTAACTATGATTGGGAGGGAGTCACTACATACGATGATATTAAGTAACTTGCATAAATACTTGAATCCTGGATCGTGTAATATTTGCGTCTCTCGGTCACCATATTATATGTAGGGCGGATTAGATTATTAACTGAACAAAAATCTGCGAACCTTGTCAATGCATGCTTATCACAGGTCCAACAAACTCTAAATCGAAAAGAATAAAGTTTGTGTGAAACATTGCATGACTTATTATCTACCTTGTCAGAATGTATTGTATTGCAGGTTATCACTCCAGTACATACATATATACAGTTCACACATATATACCCATACATATACGAGTATATTTAGATACTATAGTAACACAATTATATTACACACCTGCAAATTGTGACGTATTCAAACATATTAAAATGAATACACATATTAAAATGTAGTGTCGAAAATGAAGTAACTCAAACAATTTATTAAATAAATGCTAACGACGTGGAAAGAACTTTTTGATTGAGAATGGTATTAAGTTAATACTGTTAATGGACGAATGAATGAATGAATGTCATAAGATCCAGATTTAAGATTAAGAGACATAATCCAATTATGGTATGAATTGATACAGTAAGGATATATGTAAAAACTTATGCAATAATATCCCTGCAATTATATTCTTTAATGTCTTATGCGTACACTTATATCCGGAAGATTGAGAACTCATGAGGGGTAATTTAAGTTATTAATTGTTGTGCATAAATACTTAAGATTAGTCTTTAGCCAGGCTGAAACCATGTGATTCTAATCGATGACGAAAATCAGTTCATTTATGATTGTAATAAAAGTTATATCGAAAACTGTATCACATTTGTAAACTATTCAATAAATACATAATACTAACCTATCATATCTAATTACCTGATTAAATCCACGAGTTCTTTCCAGTTATTCCATTGAATTATTAAACAATGTCTGCATTGCATCATTAAATTTACAACTGGCCTTCCCAGCAGCATGATCTCCACATGCTCTTTTGTACTAATTATCCATGACATCAAATCAGTGATGAACGAGATTCAAAGCTCAATTCCATGAACAAATTATATCAATCATCACAAATCTGACAGGAGGAATTATAAACAATACAAAATGATTGATAAGCTCAGCACTATTTATTCCCTTCCTGACTCAATTGCAGATTTAGTATCGTTTCGGTTTGCCAAACCCGTTAATAATTTCGCAAAATGGACAAATTGCAAATATTATTAAGTACCCTGCTCTTATTTGGAGTGGTAGCATCCTCCCCTCCCTTACAAGTCGACTTATCATCACCCTTTGAGGACTTTTATTCTGGCCCTTCACCATCTCTTTTTGCAGGAGTTCGGATTTCGCAAGATGTAGTTCCGGTTCATTATGATTTGCAAATTATTCCAATTGTGAATCTCCCTGTGAATGATCCCCAACAATTCACTGCACCTGGAAATGTAACAATTAGGTTGAACGTGATTAACCCTACGGATAATATTACGCTTCATTCTAATGACATTGATATTGATGCTCCAAATATACAAGTAAGGTTCAACTCAATAAAATATTCAAATTTTCGACAAGTTTTTAATTTTCCACATTTTTGATATAGCTGGTAATCGTAGGAACCAGTATTTCCATTCGAATTCTTTCACAATCGGCCAATCCTACCATGTCCACGTACACTTTGATACTAGGGGAACAATTATCAACAAATTTGCAGTATGATTTGATCATTCCTTTTGTTGCTAAAGTTGGGAACCGACTTTCTGGATTGTACAGAAGCTCTTATTTGGATTCGACAGGAACGCAAAAGTATGTGGGGGCAGGAATAGAATTACGGTTTATTAGGAAGAACTATATGCTATGTATCAAATTCCCCAGGTGGTTGGCTACAACACAATTTCAAAAGCTCGGCGCCAGAATGGCATTCCCTTGCTTTGATGAGCCAAATTTTAAAGCTACCTTCAATATTACGATTGGAAGACCTCAAGGATACAATACTTTATCAAATGGCGCCATATTTGAGACTTTTCCAATGTGAGTATTTGCAAACCAACATTGTATTGACACATAATAAATTTGTAGGTGATTTAATTTGATGTATTCTTCGATAGCCCCGGCATGGAGGGTTGGTTTTGGGATGTTCATGCTAGAACGGTTCAAATGTCAAGTTATCTAATTGCCATGGTTGTGTCAGACTTTGTGTCCGTCTCTGCATCTCCTGATCTTTCGAATTATGACGTTAAGGTGACTTGATTTCGAATTAATTGCAACTTTTTCTTAGAGCGTCAAAAAATTGTTATAATTTGATTTAGGTATGGGGACCACCCACCATGACCAACAACGCCACTGCTGGATTTGCCGCAACATCTGCTGGTAAAATGCCTAACTTAGTTTCTGTGATCCTAACATTTGCAAAAATTAAGAACAAAATTCGCTCAAAATGTTACATAATGAAATCCAATTGTCATTCTAGCTCAGATTGTGACCTATTTTGAGAATTATCTGCAATCGACTTATCAATTCCCAAAACTGGATTCAGCAGCCATTCCAGATTTTTCTGCAGGAGGTAAAGTATAGAAAACAAATAAATTTGCACACCCCGTGAATATAAATAATTTCATTTGTTTTTAATAATTTAGCAATGGAGAACTGGGCCTTAAACACTTACAGATTAACATACCTTCTTTTCTTTGATGGGGAATCTACTCAAAACGAAAAATGGGGCATTGCGAGAGTATTTGGTAATTGGCTCGAGCCACTATTATTTTAAAACAGCAATACATTTTCTAATTTTCGTTCCCACTCAGCGCATGAAATTTCACATCATTGGTTTGGAGATTTGGTAACTTGTGATTGGTGGAATGGTAATGCAATTATTTTGATAATAAATTCTGTGTAAAAACCTATTGGCAAAACTGTTAATTTTTTGCAGACTTATGGCTTAATGAAGGATTTGCCTCCTACATGGAACTTCTTGCCGAAAACGCGACCGGATTTGACGTTGAGGCAATGGAGCGCTACCCTCTCGATAAATTCCAGTCCGCCATGGCTTTCGATGTCGGTCCCACCTCAGAACCCGTTCGTAGCAATGACTCCACCATTGTTAATTCTCAAGCATCTACCATCATTTATCAAAAAGCGGCATCTCTCATTAGAATGATGCAAGGTTTTTTAACAGAAGAGACGTTCATTGGGGGAATTAGAAACTATTTGGATACGCAGTTAGTTGGCACAATTTTATCAAATATAATTTATGTTTTTGGAACATTTTTCATAAATTTGTTTTTATTAGTGCGTATGGAAATACGATCCAAGATAACTTATTTGCAGAGCTACAAAGCCAAGCCGACTTGGATGGGACACTGACAGATTATACAGTTAAAGAGGTCATGGACACTTGGACTTTGCAAACTGGTTTTCCAATTGTGCAAGCGACATGGTTTCCAGACAGGGTCCTTTTCCGACATGTATGGCCTGCAATCTTTATAATTTCAAAAAACCGATTTTTTATAACTTTACAAATTCATACACAGGAGAAATTTTCTCTAAACCCGCCCGCGTGGAACCCCGACGCAACGCAAGAAGCGGGAACTTGGTATACACCGATCGCATATACTCAAGGATCTAATTCTGATTTCTCGGAGGAAAGTTGGAAACCGAAATTCTGGTTTGAACCTGGAACACAAAATCAAACATTTGTGTTGGACTTGGCCACAGATGAATGGATTATTCTTAATCCGGATGCTAGAAGTATTAAGAATTTATAACACAGTTGGCGAGTATTCTCGAATTCTTAAAAATAGAGTCACGACACCTCCAACTGCGCATCTTTTAAATATGCAATTTCTTACATTGATTAATTGGTTATATTGCTTTTAGGTTATTTCCGAACAATTTACTGTTCCCATTTCCTTGGCCTAATCCTGACACAGTTGGAGACAGACCACACCGTAATTAGTGCCAATACAAGAGGCCAACTTATCGACGATTATTTCAAAGTCGTACCCACAAAAGGTTGGGAAAATGCGCAGATTGGGAATGCAATGGACCTGACAAAATATCTTAGCAATGAAGTCAGCACAGCTGTTTGGATTACGGTTTTCAATAACTTGAGGCCAATTAATAGGAATCTTATTGATGCTCCATTCTATGCTAGTTTCAAGGTTAGAGTGCCAGAAATGTAGTTATTGATTTTTATATTAATTTACTTTATTCTGATAGGAATACCTTCTCTCAAAAATTTCGCCGGTCTTATATCGGATAAGTTGGGGTGGTGGTGAAGACGCCCCTAAAACGGTTATCCTAAGGAGTCAATTGCTGGATTGGGCATGCGCTTTTGGGGCATCTGAATGTAACGCTCTAACCGAGACTTATGCATATATACTTGCAACAACAGGAACCGGGTATTTTATATTTCGCGATTAAATCGCAAAATAGAGTCTAATAATTTACAAAAAATGATTCAGAATACCCGCCGATATACAACCCGTCATATTTTGTAAAGCTGTCGGCATCTCGGAATCTTTAAATCTGCCGGATCAATTTAACATCAAGGGTTATTTGTTGCAGCAATATATGAATGCTAGTACCAGGGCGGAACGATTATCAATTTTCTACAATGCCCTTGCCTGTGATTCTTTGGAATTTGTGGAGGGGTAAATCACCTAAAACTATTGTGTGCTTACTTTCTTTTATACTTATATATAGGTATAATGTTTTGAGATAGCTGGTTGGATCTTGCGACATCACCAACTTCGCCATTTACAAATGCACACGCTATCAGTGTTATGCAACGATTGGGAGAAAATCCGGTTAACAGAGAGTTGATTATTTCCTATTTCTCAGCAAATATTGCGAGGATTATTAGTGCGTAAGTTGAACAATGAAGCAATGCGTAAATGAATCCTAGTTAAAATGCAATATATAGAATAATTTAACTTTAGGCGAGGTGAAAGCGCTATCAGTAATGTCGTTTCATCCATTGCCGCGTACACTTGGGATGCGACAATTGGCACTAAAGTAAGCAATTTCTATATATTTTTGTTGAACTGTGATCAAAACTTTGACCAACGCAATTTTTTGTATGGGATAGGTAAATGAGTTTATTGACTTGGCCTTGGATACTGTTTCTGGTGGAAATATAAGGACTTCATTGCTAGCTTCAAGGACAGCCATGGCTAACAATGCCGCATGGTTTGCTGATTATGGAGTAAAGATTGGGAACTGGTTATCAACCAAGTAAAATAGCACGTTTTGTCACAAATGAATTATATTTGGAGCAGAATTAATATTAAAAATGAAATAAACAAGTATACTTACTTCCCTCGCTTCACGTTAGAATTTATTCAGCCAGATTATCATGGCATTTAATATTATGAATGAACACGTTTATTAATCTGTGCAGTTTTTGTTAACACATTAAATATACATGGCAGCAGCTGCTAATAACCAATAAATCCGCAACGGACATCTCGCATGGCAAGCTGATTAGTGATAAAGTAAAGATATACTAAATGTCTGTCATTCCGAATAACCTTGAGCAATGTTATAAAAAGTATCATAATTAATACACTGAATACGTGTAACATGTATATTTTGTTCAAGAGAAACCATTCTATCAGATTTTGCCTGTAATCTGATAGAATTAGAGATAAAGTTTCTTATCATATTTTCATCAACATTATGGTTTTACTTCTTGAAACTCCTTATAAAAATTTTGAAGTTAAATTGATGACCCATGAAATTAAAACCTATAGTGCAGACTTGATATAGCCCGAGCATATTAAACGACAGCTCGGTAAAACCAGCCTTCCAAATTTCAGCTTTCTACGACCAATTTTGAAAATCGGTGGGGGTCACCCCACTGGGTCTCTCCAATGAAAAATTTGAGGAATTTCTCTTCAAATTCCTAGTTCACAGTCACACCTCCAATTGTGCCAAAATGACGAATTTCAGCTTTCTCGGACTAATGATAAAATTTGGTGCCATGGACACCACCGACCTATATGACCCCCACCGGTCAAGCTTTCATCCGATCATACCCATCTTC
>JAQFZJ010000740.1:0-17829 GCA_034695645.1 Folsomia fimetaria
ATGCATATGCTGCATGCCGCTTGGAGAGGGTCATTCCTAGAAATATTTATTTTAGTTCTGTGTCCCATCTACCCCTGGGTTGTCAGCAACCCATAACTCCTCATGAGCAATTTTTTTACAACGAGAACAGTTTTTTTAATCGGTGAGAATGAGAATTTTTTTTTACTTTGAGAATGAGAAATTTTTTTTTTGAAAATTTGAGAATGAGAATGAAAATGAGAAATTTTTTTTGAAAATTTGAGAATGAGAATGAGAATGAGAAATTTTTTTTTCGAAAATTTGAGAATGAGAATGAGAATGAGAAATTTTTTTTTCGAAAATTTGAGAATGAGAATGAGAATGAGAAATTCTTTTCTCAAATCGCGAGAATGAGAATGAGAATGAGAACCTGAAGGGCAAGTCACATCTCTGGTATACATACATACTCTGTCTCTCTCTCTCTATTCAAGAATAAGGCCACTGCTTACTATTTTCGACATAACAATTTGTTGGATGTGATCATGGAATTGGAATTATTATTAGTATTCTCCAACCAATTGGTAATAGTAACATTTTAATATCGTACACATTTATAATATTTTCTTAATATTTCCTTAATATTCCATTTGTTTTTGTTGCTGGTGTAGCTTGTGGAACACATTTCGACATTTCTACATTTTAATGATTTAAAACACTTTCGCCGCGTCAATCAAGCTCTCCATCAAATTGTTACACCCTTGATGTCTAAAATGCCTTCCAGGCATCAATGTGTCTTTCAAATATACACTCAATCATCCCCTGATGATAAAACTCTGCCAGGTATGGTGAACATGGCTTTGGATCCAAGGTTGCTCAGGTCGGTTCGGGTATATGCAGGGCTTCTGAGTACTGGAGGATTCCGTTTGGATATAAAAAACATCAATTCCTTTCTGGCCAAATATAATGTATTTGTGGAAGACTTTGAGCCCATTTACTCTTTTCTTCAAAAACACCACCAAGTTATTCAAGAGCTTCAAATTTATGCTTGAGCAGAATTTGCGGACGAATTCTTGCAAATACTAAACACTTTCCAGTTTCCAGAACTAAGGACAATATCCATAACAGAGTTTGATGCAATGAATAGAAAACCCAGTCAACTAAATTCAAGAATTACATCAAATACTACCACAAAATTGTTCGTACGTGAGAACTTTGTTTTGAAGAAGCTGTCCAAGATCCATTTCGGGTTGGATAAAAACATGATGTACTACCGGGACACAAAGTCATTTGAAAATGTCGTACGACAACTTGTTGGCAAAGCAGGTGGGAATTTGGTGGAGCTAACTGTTACGGATCATATTACTCATCATTTGGATTTGGCTGTATCATGTAAATTGAGAAAACTGAACATTCGAGGGTTGTCTTATCAAATAATGCGAGGATTAGGATACTACCAGTATTCTCCACCTCACCTGGATTACTATATGCGAATGAATTACATCAACAAAACTTTGAGTCAGGTAAAAAAAACCTATTCAACTGTGTAACTATTAAAATGTATATGATTCTTTTACGCTAATAATATCTGTAATTTCAATCAATGATCTTCTTCATAGGTCAAGGATTCATTGATGGTATTGGATATTGTAGCAGCAGATCAGGATAATAGTAATTATTATAGTTCAGCTACTCATGGTGGTGGGGGACCGTTTCTGCCAGAAATGAAAAATCTGACACATCTGAGAATTACGACTTCGGACTTGGAACAAATCAAAAACTTTTTCAACATTAAATGCTTTCCAAAGTTGAAGATTTTTGCTCTATACGGCATGGAACAACAAAAAGTAAAGAATGTTAATGATGATGATGTCGATGATATCAACTCTATTCTAACGTTCCTTTCATCAAACTTGGTTGTACTTGCAAGCGTGGAAAAGCTGGAGCTGCATGGAATGAAAAACAAGAATCATGGCTTGGGGAAAGCGGGACAAATATTTCCTAAGATTAGGAACTGCGTGTTAACCGTGCTGGAGTCTTCAGGTGAATGCATATTTGATTCAATAGTTGTAAAACGACCAAAGCGTCAGACATTTGGAGGAGGACGTTTTGAGAATGCTTTTACTCCACTCTTGGCCTCATTTGAGATGTGGGCGAAACATATTCAAAACATTGAGATTACATTTAAATGCCAATGTGATTTGGAGGAAATATTGCAAGCCGTCAACACTAGTGTGTTGATGACAATGTCTTCTGCTGAAGGTAGAGCTACATGGCATCATATTATTATTGAATACTGATTATTCCTTAGTATGATGGTGTTTTTGTTTTAAAGGCACTCTAAAAAGCATCAAATTTCGGTTGGAATGGGTAACTGAACGGGCCAGGACATATTATGACCACCTTATTCAAACAAATGAAGAGATCCGTGAAATCTTGGTGAGATTAAAGAAGAGCAGCCTGACCAAGTTTGAAATTTTATGTGGTCACATGGTGAGCACTACAATTTATATGCAACTAATAAGAATCTTTAAATAATTTTAATCTGAGCCTGAATCTTTTCTGTGGTTGTTTACAGACGCATGTAAAATTCCATTCATTTCAAGAGTTTACAGAAGTTTATAAACTGGTACTGACTGGCCGGGCATAATCTTTTTAATGTAAAACATTTTTATTTTATTCCATGCACAGCCGGACATATTAATTAATAGACATTGTTTCCAGAAGTACCCAATAATCATTCCGTTAACCCCCCATTATAAATAAGTTAGAAAAATATAATAGTCCTGCAAAAAATTCTTTAGACAAAAATATCAAAATATAACTCCACCAGTTGGATAAAATAATTTGCAATAATATTGTACCAAATTCGTATTTATAGTCTTGCCGTCAGAATTAAATTCATATGTATGCTATGTATGCCCTGCACCACAGGTGTGTATCTATGTAGTTAATTAACCAGGAAAGAATTTGTAATAATTATTATTTATTTCATTTTAAATTATTATAAATAATTATCTATTTTGCTGATCCACTGGTACTATTTTGTATCTGATTTTTAACCACTTAACCTTTCAAGTAATAAAAAAATACTTTGTATCTAATGAATGCTCCCTCATTCTGTATCCCAAAATAATTGTATCCTTCCGGAAAACACAACTACCGCGATTACTGCCGAACCAATAATCTCAAAATTGAATTGGCAACTGTTATATAAAGTTGATAGGGTTGCATAAAATGGAGCTTTTATTTCAACTTTGTCAATAAATAAATGCCTTGCTTCAATTGACCATGGAGTTAGCCTTGGCCTACACACAGTTGTGAGTTTATCTCTTTTCTTGTAATTGATAATTCTTTACTAAAGTAAAACAAAGAAACCATTCACCTTTATCATTGAGAAGAAACCCATGTTTAGGGGAAATCTTACTGAAATGGGATGAATTTTGATTTAGTCCATAATGTTGCAACACGCGTAATCCATAGAATTATGGTTATCTTATGACCTAAATCTGATGGATTGCATTTCAACTCTTTCTCAACTCAACTCATTTCAACTAAAATGTTGAGAGCACAAATGAAAGTGCAACTTTTGTTCATTCATAATCATCATGACATAAGGATAAACTTTATTTAAACGGGCAAACAATATCTCTCATTTACATACATAAAATGGACATATCTATGCATTTTTTGCTTGCACTATTTTACGCTATTCATCGACGGGTCGCCTCAATTTCAATTTTTGACAAGCCACAAAATCTTAGCACCACAATTTTGGTGAATCCTATCCAAATATCGTCAGTGTCCTACACCGAAATTAATATTGCGAGACTCACTAACGTCCCAAATTACTTGAAATATTTACAAAATAAAAATCCTCACATTAAATTTACCGGCTTTTCCTATGCAGTAGTTCTGAAGATATTAAATGTACCACCAAATGAACTTGTGCAGGCGTTATCACAATTCAATTCGCTTTTAAAGTGGAATTCGTTCATATTAATTGTCGGCCGATTATTGGTAGATGGGAAACAATGGAAATATCTTAAACAGCATCCTGCAATATTCCGTTTTAATTATCACATTTTGCTCTGGACTAGAGAACAAGGATTTTTGTACCTTTGTTACACTTGCAGTTTAGAATATATAGCTCCACACGCTATTTCCACTCCTATTAAACTTGATTATGAACAAAATTATAATCTTGTTGCCAGCATTGCCAATATTTTGCAACAAAGTTGGGAAGCAAATCGTAAATTTCATGGAAGCAAAGCAATCGTAAGCTATTCCTCATTCGGTCGACACTTGGTAAATTCAAGATAACAAACGTATCTGTTTGCGAATAAATGAGGAATCTAATATCATTTATTCTTAGGATGACATCCACTGCAGCCAGTTTAGATTGACGGTTGTATTCTGTATGAAATTCAAACGAGTTTTGGAAACGCTAACAACCCAGTTTAACTTTACACCTATCCAACTCTGGAAACTTCCGAGAGGATCAAGGATCTCGACTTTAATCACATGCGATGTTGCTTTCAGAAATGTTAGTTCTTTGAGTCGATTATCCTTATCTCGATTTCTACAATCCATAACAGGGCGGCAATTGGTTTATTGTCAGTACAAATTCGAAAGGGAATATGCTGATGACGAATTTCAGTTTTACGCGGCTCCATTTCATGGTGACCTATGGTTGATTGGAGGCTTAACGTATTTTGCAGCTTTATTAATCTTGTTAACAATCGCATCTTCAGGTGAACCGGGATTTTTGAATAATTTGGAAAATGTAACGTTCGCTCTATTTTCAATCCTAGTAAGGCAGGATCAATCCAATAAGTATAATGTTCCAAATTGGAGGAGCGCGTTTTTCTTATACATCAGCGTGGCCTCAATAACCATATTGTCGGCATATGAAGGTTATATTACGGGCGAATTTGTATCGCCGGATAAACCTTTCGTTGCAGAAGACTTAAAGTCTCTAATTACGATAAAAGAGTATAGATTGTATTACCCGTATCCAAAATCGAAGAAAATCATGCACCTTCTCAGTGAAATGTTTGACCGGGTTTTTGACCTATTAGAAAATAGGATAGTTTTTGGCAACGGATTGGATTCCCCTTCGGCCGCAATAATGGCGAATTACCTTGCATCTGAGAAGTTGGCAATGTTAACGACATCTGAGCTTGCCCCGTACGTCGTGCAGGAATGGATGGAAAGTAGTCCAGCCATAGATTGTTTTATTATTCCGCAAATGTTGGAAAGCAGAATGATAGGGTGGGAATTATGGTATCATTTTCGTGATGAGTTCAATTCTGCAATGGAAATGTATAGGGCCATAGGGATGTTGGATATCTGGTATAAGTATAGACATGGATTAGGGATTAAGATGGAACCAATGGAAGAGGATAGAAAAGGAATTAAGCTATCTCAAAGAGTAATTTCAATATTTCTTGTGGTTGGGTTAGGATTATCCGGGGCAGTAGTATTGCTTGCTTATGAGGTGATCCGGAATAAACTTAAAAAGATTTAGCCTGTGCAACCATTTGGCATGAAATTTTAAAAGTTAGTAATGAATACCCCATATCGTAATAATTTGATAATGTAGATCAATTAAACTTATTTTATTATATGACTTGACTTTCATAGCGACGAATCAGGCCAATTATACTACTTATTATTTACTTCACTGTGACATATATTTATTGACAAGTTTATAGTCCTTAAAAATTCTCCCACACGAGGACGGTAGTGGATCTCGTCCCTGTAGTTCCACAATTTCCATTGATGGACAGAACGTACAGAAATACGTATAGGAAAACTCGAATTAAATTTGATTGAGTAATGCGTTTTAAATAGGTCATAACGCAGTGACAATGTTGTTGTGTATGTTCTCTACAAATTTGGCATCAACTACTTGGGTAGTCGGATATGCTGTGGTACAGATTGATGACGCAAGAGAAACGATGATTGCTGTCAATAAAGTCCGTAAAATATTTTAGTTAAAATCGAGGACTCTGGTACGGCCATTGGGCGTTACTTGATTGCAGGTTTTTGAAGATAATTGACTGGTTCAAACATACATATGTGCACATACACATATCCTGTCCCATTTGCTCTTGTGTTCAGAACAGAAGTGTGAAATTGTTTAATAGCTTTGACCAAACCATATCTAGAAACGTTTATAAGTTTTTATTTTAATGGCCATCAAATTACGCCAGAACATGAAGTAAATTGAGCCAATTTTGGTTACAATTTTTCTGATATCCCTATAATTTGTGTGTTGGAAGCTATGATTTCTATCATCATTCTTAGCTTGGCGTTCCAGGAAACATTGACGAAATGGTCACTTTAATTTCAAGTCTAGTCTTCTTTCTCATTTTGCATTCAGGGTTCTCAAAAAACTCGTTGCATTCAACAATCAATAGTAAACTTTTTATCATAAGTTCGTGAGAAATTTAACTTTTTCCGTGTCCATTTGAACACTAAAATGGAAAGTAGCCGACTACGACAAACCTTTTTGAGTCCATTAGAAGAGTTTAGAATCGTATTGTTTTCTAAAAATTATTCTGACTATATTAGATTCTTACTATCCTCCAAAGCACTCCTTAGCGCACTCCCATTCGAACATGATTCAAATCGGGAGAAAATTATTCTTCCACATAAATCCCTCCTACACAAGATAATATTCTGGGCCAATATCACTCTAGTCAGTTTGTACTTTGTATTTTATGCAATCAAAATTTGGACGCATTTCTTTGCCGCCACAATTGGAGTCAGTGACAATGCGGGAAAGATTCACCTTCAAATGTTTCTATTTTATTCCACGATAATAATACCGCTTTACTACGCTTTTATGCTACATGGCAATAATCCATCTCAAATTGCACTTCTTGTAAATGCTTCCCATCAAATGGACCTGGATTTTGATCGCCATTCACGATACGGTTTGACATTATAAAAAACAAGTATATTTCAATACACTTTATTTGATTAAATTAACTTCTTTTTACAGGAAACGTTCGATCTTTGAATATCGCTCGGATCATCTACGGCACAGCGTCCTTATCCAAAAATTCGTTTCCCGCACTTATGTTTGCTACAAGTTTCTTTTTACCTGAACTATTGGTTTCATCAGTTCTTGAAAATATATATACGGTAAATAATTATTCAATTTGGCTCACTTACAAATTCCTTTTTGCCTTTCTCGAGTATTGGTTTTGGGGGGCTGCATTAACCGTTGTAGGCCTTACTAATATCGTAATCTACGTTTTCCCAGTTTTTGTGCTCAATCTTCTACTTCGGCACGAGGATTCTTTGTTATCGACGAAGCCTGCATGTCAGCATTACCGGAAATTGCAAGTTTTCACTATACTTCTAAATTCATGTATCGAATCGCCATTTAGTCTCTTTCATGGTGTTGGTTGGTCTATATTTACGATTCATTCGCTTTATGTTGTAATTCATTTATGTATTCATTCATGTATTCCAATTCCTGTACTTTTTGTGTTTTCTGTTATTGCGCTGGATGGATTTGTCATGATTGCGCTTCTTCGATTAATGGCCGTTCCATTTGAAAAGTCGAACCTTCTTGTAAATAAGTGGAGGAAACTGAACGGGGTGAATGATTTTGAAATTGGAAAGTTGAGAAGAAAATGGTGCAACAAATTTCTCCTGTCTTGCAAACCAATTAAGGTGAAATTGGGACGGGCTAATTTTTTTGATAGGTTAACGTCCGTTATTATTTGGCAATTTTGTGTAAGGTGTGTAGTCAATTTGTTGGTTGGTAGTGAATGAATAAAGAGTTAAAGCATTTCATGATGATTTTGAATATATATTACGGAAATTGCATAGTTGTCACTACCAATACTAACTACTAACCCATTTGATAATGTGATTTGTCATTTCTTGATTCCATCGTAGAAATTATCTGCCATCATGAATGACATGCAACATTTACATAACGTTGGAGTAGTTCTTTTGTAACAAAGATTGGTTTCATCGCCACAAATTTAACTGAAATATGTATGTAAGATCTCTTGAATACGAAAACAAAAACTTGCCAACAACTATTTCTGTCATCTATATTGTGAACTATTGTTTAATTCACGAAAGGAATAAATTGATTCGTTGTAATTTGATTCGTAGTAATTCGTTGGAATCAGCAGTCAGAACGGAGAAATGGATTAACATTTTGATGAACATTGCTGGGATTACTTTTGCTAGAACATTGTCCAATACAATGTAAAAAAAATTGATAACGCAACACGATGTTTGGCATCCATAAAGTCTGTAAAATTTCTATGATACCGAATACAAATATAGGGGAAAATTGGCTGGGCCTTATGTGAATACATTCAGAACCTAACTGCTCGTTTTGAACAAAGCTCCTTTTAGTTTTAACTTTAATGACCATCAATTCACAACGAAACATGTAGTAAACTGCTCCAATTTTATACAGTTTTGCTGTAATTTGTGCATTTGAATCCGTGATTGCTATGACCGCCTTTGGTTTAGAGTTCCGGGAAATAGCTATGTAGGAGAAACGAATTATTGAACATTTATGATCGTTATTTGCAAGTCTGCATGTCTAGGGGATCTTTGGGTGGTTTCATTTCCAGATGGGTCCCCTTTCACACCTTTCTTAATGGCGTCTCGCTGAAATTTAATGCATTTTATTCAATGACCAACGAACTAAAATTATGCCGCAAGTTATTGAAAATTCGATAAGTTTAAACCTTCCCTGCTCCGTCCCTCCCTGTGAACATGGGAAGCATGTATCAAACACTTCTGTCATCAATGGAAGAGTTTAGACTCGTATTATTTTCTAAAAATTATTCGGAATATATTAAATTTGTCGTACAAACCAATTAAAGTGAAATTGGGACGGCTTAATTACTTTGAAAGGTTAACGTCCGTTATTATCTGGCAATTTTGTGCAAGTTGTGTCGTGAATTTGTTACTTGGCAGTGAATGATGAGTTGAAGTATTGTATGACGAATATGAACAAATAATTTAATAACAAACAAATAATAACAGATAATTAGAACTAATGTTAGAAATAATCTTATATGACTTTCAATTGCCCACAGCATATCTCCTTATAGATAATTAGGTTTCCAGATAACAACTAGTTGCTTTAAGCATCAATTAGTTATGTATGATTGGTAATATTTGGAGCATGCTTTGGTTGCAACATTTTCTTTGATCCAACCCGGTTAATTTAAGGAATTATGTCGACATGAATAAATACAATATTAAGCTTGTTAACGGTTATTTGAAATATCAAGCCAGTTTTAAACCGGTTTCATTGTAATCACTTTTGCTTGTACATCATTTCCAATAAATTCATTAAATTTTGCATATCTTATTGCTAATTGTACAGACATTTTAAAATAAGGCTGATAGACTAATCTTAACCCTTAACGTACATGCTAATAATAATTATAAAATAATGATTTACAAGAAATTACGCCGCTTCATTATTAACAACTCAAATTAAAAATAAATCTGTTGAATAACCGCTCCTACTACCCGTAGAAGTATATTCTGGTTGTGGTGGGTGTATCTGCGATCGACAAATGCCCTGACTTCTACTTTCTTGAGAAGTGATGCCGGTTAATAAAGTGAACAACAAATGAGTGATATCTAATTAGCAAACACCCAATTTATTGTCACAAACACTAATTAAATGACCGCACACCGACTACCAACCTTCTTGGCCAATGTCTCAGTAGTAAGTAATGAATTTAACACACAAAATATGCCTTCTCCACCTTGATTCAATGTCAAGTTCAAAGTCCAGTCTGCCACCTCACCATCCACATTTCTGCCAACTCATTCAACCGGGCAGCTTGACTTAACGGGGCAAATGAATAACACAAAAAAATCTCTGTATCGAAATTCAACATGTTTTTTTTTTTTAAATATTCCAGACACCTAAACTTTCTACAGCATATAATACGCTTACCCACTTTAGTTGAATGAACTGTTTCCCTGTGAGTAAATAAAATAAGGGGTAAATAAAAACCCGCCCAGCCCCGTTAGTGGACGTCTGTTGCAGTTATTCCGTCACCACAGGTATTCAAGTTATTCAAGCATCTCACTGCTCAAGTAAGAGGGATCTGCAACCCCACAAGTAATTCAAGTAAGACGAGCTATCACGAGGCGCAGTGATACCAAATTTAGAACAGCAAACGAATGTTTAAGTTATTTATAATACAAAGGACAAGGACGACAAGTTTAGCAAGGACATGACTATCGAAGTGTGGAATATGAAATGTGAATTATCAAGGTTCATAACAAGCAATAATAGAATAAACCGAGAATGTCACACATGGTAAATCCCTTGTTTAGTTGTATGTAATCATATCTCCGTTCACACGTGGAGCTCAAAATTGCAAGATATAAGTGAAAGAACAATACAGAAAATATGTTTCTGACATTTGTGGCAATCATCATGATAGACGTAACCCGCATTAAAAGAAATACAATTCAATTCAATATTCACGGCCGCCGTTAAATACATACATCATGGTAAACAGCACAAGTTTATTTACATATTAAGCTTTACTTAACCTTTACTTAAAAATCTTTATACTTCAAGCCAATTTCATATCAACTACAGAATCTTGATAATGACTACAATGTTCATATTTCGTAAACGGCTCTTATCGCTTATGCAGCGCTTATCTTGAAAACCTCCAGAGCAGCATAATTTAGCCCGAGCCAGTACTTATAATTACCAATGCGTCATTTTTCGCCACAGTACCAAATTTTTAATTCGTTCCACAAGTTTCTAAAAAAACAGTGTGGTTCGATCTGGAGGTCCATGTGTACATATTTTTATGTTAAAGTAACTCACATTGGTACAAAATTTTATCTTTCTAGCATGATTTATGAAAATCGATTGTGGTCATCGATTTTCATAACTCGAATTCATGTGCAAAATTTCAACTTGAAATTTTTAAGTCGTTCGGATAAGTTTTGCCGAGAGTTATGATGCAGAAAGACAGACAGACGGACATGAATACATAAGCCCTAGTTCGGGCAAATAAAAGTAATGCAACCCTGCAAACCACTTTTTCCTCTATTCTTATGAATTACTTCCTGAAACATACGAATTATAAATTTATATAGAGACATTCGTTAGAATCGGGTCAGAAGGGAGAATTCGGAGGTATATATTTGCTCAGAATATTGTTGACATCTATTGCTAAAGTAATCACAGGTTGAATCAAATTGCTGACGTAATGTGCTAAATGCCTGGTTCAGTTTATATGTATTTAGAATGTAGTATGTATGAAGTGATGTATTGAGGTATACATACCCTGACTGCGTAGCGTATTGAATAATCCAGTTTGGATTATAAATTTAGAAGACAATTGCGTGTATGTTAACATGTCAATTTATTCATGGCAAAACATAATTGTCTAATTGCTAAATTGATCGAGGCTTTTTGTTCAAAAGTTGGTTTAGTTAAGTTTGTAATGACCTATAATTCACGGCGAAACAAAAAGTAAATTCAACACATTTTTCTGAGTCAGTTTTTCTGTAATTGGTGTAATTTGTGAATTGGAACCTATAATTGCCATGACCACTCTTGGTTTGGAGTTTTGGAAAACATCTATGTTGGGGAAACGAATTATAGATAATTCCTGATCACAGTCTTTGTCTAGGGTATTTCTGGACAGTATTATTTTCGAGGAAATCTTTTGACATTTCACTTTCTACCGGTCTCCGAATGGTGCTGTCGGACTTTGAATACACTTAATCAACAACCTAAATAAAACCGATATTTGGGTTGAACGTTCTTTAAACTGGAAATAACATTCAGCATCCACAATGGGTACTCGACTTCACCAAACATTTCTGAGATCACTGGAAGAGTTTAGAATCGTATTATTTTCTAAAAATTATTCCGAATACATTAAATTTCTCATAACCTCTAAAGCATTCCTAAGTGTACTGCCATTCGAACATGATTCACATCAGGCGCAAATTATTCGGCCTTATAAATCCCTCCTACATAAAATTATATTCAGGGTGACCATCATAATTGTCATTTTATATTTCCTATTCTATGCAGTCACGATTTGGATGCATTTCCATACAAGTACAATTGATGTCAGCGACACTTCCGGGAAAATCCACCTTCAAATGTTTCTGTTCTATTCAACGATAACGGTGCTGCTGTACTATGCTTATGTACTTGATGGAAACAATCTATCTCAAATTTCCCTGCTTGTAAACGTATCTCATCAAACGGACCTTGAATTTGATCAGAACTCCCGAAATGGTTTGATATAATATATTAAATTATATACTGACGTTCCATTGACGAAATTACTTCTTACAGGAAATCTTCGTTTATTGAATATCTCTCGGATCATTTACGTCACTGCGTCATCCTCAAAAATGTCGTTTCCTGTTGTGATGTTCGCGACAAGTATCTTTTTGCCTGAACTATTGGTTTCGTCCCTTCTTCAAAATATATACACTGGAAATAGTTACGCAGTTTGGCTCACCTGCAAATTACTTTTCGCACTTGCCGAATTCTGGTTTTGGTGGGCTGCTGTAGTTGTTGTGTGCCTCACGAACGTCGTAATCTACATATTCCCCGTTTTCGTGCTCAATTTACTATTGAAGCACGAAGAAGCCATGTTGTCCATGAAACCTGGCTGTCAGCATTACCGGAAATTGCAAATTTTTAGCATACTTTTAAATTCATGTACTGAATCGCCCTTTAGTCTGGTCCATGGTGTTGGGTGGTCGATATTCACGATTCATTCACTGTATGTTGTAATTCATTTGCATTCAACTATTCCCCTTCCCGCACTTTTTGTTTTTTCTGTTATCGGGATGGATGGATTTGTAATCATTGCGCTGTTTCGATTAATGGCGGTTCCATATGAAAAATCCAGCCTTCTTGTAAATAAGTGGGGGAAACTAAATGGGGGGAATGAATTCGAAATGGGAAAATTGAGACGAAAATGGTGCAACAAATTTCTACTGTCGTGCAAACCAATCAAAGTAAAATTGGGACGTGCTAATTTCTTTGATAGGTTGACGTCCGTTATTATCTGGCAATTTTGTGTAAGTAATGTAGTCAATTTGTTAGTTGGTAGTGAATGAGTAGTTAAAGCATTATCTTGAACAATGTATTCAATAGTTAATTTATAAGTATTTAGGCAAGGATATGATATCAAATTGTTGTCCTAATTTGGAGCGGTGAAATTATGCCCATAATAAATCTAGGTTTAAAACAAGATATCCTTTAAAATTGTAATTACATTCATTGTTTGCAATTCACGAAATATATTAAATAGCCAAGTCTGCATTATCATGATGGCCTAACTTCCTCAGCTTATAAAAGATGATGTACTCCCTACCCCCTAGCCCTATACTCCCTACCCCCTTCCCCTACAAAAGTACTCCCTACCCCCTAATGGGTATCCCCTACTCCCCACCCCCTATCCCCGACTCCCCACCCCCTAACCCTTACCCCCTAAGTTACAAATCTTTGTCAAATTATTATCGTCAAGTTGTATGATTAAATTAGCAAGATTCAAAACCAATTTATAACAAAACTTTATTACAATTAATAATAAGGTCTGTTTTGACGTTTTTGAAAGGAATTCGAATTTCATTCATTACGAGATTAATTTAGCGTGGATCAATACAATTTCAAACACATTTGAATCAAAGTGCTGACATTACTATTTATTTTACATACATGTAAACCTTGCATTGCAAGGCCAAATTTCATTCAAACAGTCTCTAGCAATATTATTCAGGTTTTGCTAATTTGCATAGATCAGAATAAACAATCAACATTTTTCATGAACAATGAACAACGTTCATCACGACGAGAAACCCAACCCAACTCAACATCTCTCTCAATTCGGCACTTTTAAAACAAACTCAGCTGCACAGTCCAGCTCTCGTGAGAATAAATAAAAAAATAATACAAATACAAACGAATATTTATAATTTATTTTCTCAAATAAAAAATAATAAAATCTACAAATAAAATATATAATGGATTCAAACGAGCGTTGCTGTTCTTGTTTCACCTTGATTACATCAGAACAGACAAGAATTTGGTTAGCAAATCCAGACGATCTTGAAACTTTAATCGTTCCAGATAAAATAAATTTGCAAAATAATGGCAAAGTTAAAATTAAATCTGTACTCGAAACCATCTTTAGTTCATGTGTGATAGATTTTGATCCGATAATGTGTTCCACTTGTGCGAAACATTTGCAAAACTTGTACAATATTTACACCAACTTTTTAAAACTATTAAATGAAACGAGTAAATTAAATATTGCTGTTAAGAAAGTGAAACTTGTAGATGTAGACAGAATCAAAATTGAGCAATTTGAAAACGAAGATTTAATTGTGAAAGAAGAAATGGACTTATCTGACCAAGAAGAATTGAATTTAACGCAATTTGGTAATAAAACATCGTGAATAATAATTCGTAATTTTTAAATTGTTATTATCATTATTATGATGAGTTATTTGATATTCTTTGCTAGCCGCCAACAGTTACATACTACAGGACCATGTCATGGACCAGGATGAGGAGGAAAGTGAATCAATTCCTCCGGACGTTGACCCCGACCCCCTCGAAATTGTGGGGATGAAGTGGCCTGGAAGCTGGCACGGCGACCAGGATTATCAGAACACCGACATTTCGAACAAGGACAACTGCTTGGATCAAGATAATGAAGTTAAATTCGGTAGATTTTTTTATTCATTCTGTTTAAGTTACGATATGGATCGATGGGGATAATAATCATAATTTCTACTTCCTGCATTTTATAGATCCGACCGCCGTGACAGATCAATATCATCACGACGACGATCTTCCTTCTCCAACTGACGACATCCAAGCATCATTCCTCGTCCGTTGCACTTTCAATTCCTGTGACCTCGCATTTCCTCAGATGCAGGATTATATCAATCACTACTTGGAGAAACACGCCTCCACCAGCAAACTACCTCTACCGCCGGGTAAATATCAATGCCTTTCTTGTCCCTTCCATGTCTCCACCCTTCCGGAATTTCAGCGCCATGTCGAAAGTGACCATAAGCAGCAGGAGATCAAGTGTCCCCGTCCCCTCTGCCCCGATAAGAGTTATGGAACCTTAGCCCATTTAAAACGACATCACGTTGCGTCACACCCTGAGCCGCAACTTGAAGTGCCCCCACCTTCATTATTCAACCTGAAACTAAGACCACCGAGGCCAACCGAGGAGATCCGGGAGAATTGTCCGATATGCGGAAAATCGTTTTTGTGTTTAAAGAAGCATTTAGTTACGCATGATGGAACAACTAAGCGACCCAACTATCCTTGTGATCTTTGCGATACTTCATGCAAGTCCAAGGTGGCTCTGATAAGGCATAAGGAGAATGAACACGTCAAAGTTTGGCATGTTTGCACCATTTGCTGGAACCGGTTTTCTGAAAGTGCAGAATTGAACATGCACCTGGAACTGCATAAACTTCTACGACGGTAATACAACAATTCCGTTGTGAGGAGGTGTAATAATAAATATCTTTATAAATAATAAGACATTACAAACAATAAAAAACTTGTAAAATTGTTTAAAAATTCTTTAGTTGTTGTTATGGAGTTTATTTCATGGTTTACATAAGTTTAACGACTTAAACCTAATAATTAAACATTTTGTATTCATTAAATAAACTGGTTACAAATAATACACTCTTATGTTAGTATTCTTCTAATTTCATTATTTGAATTTAATATTTTATTATCAAGATATTTTGTTGTAGGATGGGAATCAGTAAATAGGGCTTAGTGGTTGGCATACTATATAAAAAAAAACATGTTTATGTTGGTGTTACAGTGCTGTATTAGCTATTTTATTTACATAATTACTGTGACTTTTTACATTTTTTTAACTTTCAAGTTACTGCCAGTGTATAAGTTCGGAAGTCACTAAATTTCATCCAAATCTTTATGAAGTAAATCTCAGTTCAAAAGATTTACAGAGAAGATAGGTGGGCCATAATCGGCGCCATCAGCCCACAAGATGTCACCCCATTGTCTTTATTGGCGGTTGGAATAAACCCTTCCTGGCATCGACATTCGCCTGGTAGACGGACATCATGCTTATGGCACAATGCATTGGTAAGGCAATCATCGTCGTCCCTGTCGAAAATGAATAACTCATTGAAATAATGAATGCAATGATTATTAGCAAAACTTGTAAATTTAATTCACGATTCCTTACTTGCAATTCACTCCCAATTCTCTCACACACTTCCTTTTCGTTGCATCGTAAATGTCATAACTGTTGGGACACGAACAAATTTGTTCGAGCTGTTCTTTCCGACCTTCGTCTCGCTTAACCGAAACGATTCTGCATTTCAAACCTGCCACCTGGTCACACTTGGGCATCTCAGATTTGGTCGGGTTGCACGGATATCCATGCGCGATATCACAATTCTGACCAAAAGAAATGTAACCCTTTTTGCACATACAAATAAACCGAGTCCCATTTCTAACAATTCCCTGCAAAATCGCAATTAATCAGACAATTTACTTATTCAAAGTTTGCAAAATGGTCTTTAAAATCGTAAAATCCGAAAGGCAAATTGTAGATATTGGATTGAATCAAGTATCACTTACGTCGCTAACGCATTCCGCATTTTTGACGCATGAATTTTGCTCTGCACCTCCACACGCGGTTCCCACGTGACTTCTACAACTCTCCACAGAACTGTCATACGTTTGGAAATCTTCGTTGGGACATCGACAGGTCATAGAGGTGGAAGATGCTGATTGGCTGCAACAGTTTCGCGGTAAATGTAGAGTTAAAATTATTCAAACGCTAGTTCTACATCAAAAGTTTCCGGATACTTACTGACTGCATATTAACCGATCCGTGCAATAATCTTGGATCGAGCAGGCACCGTTAAAGCCTCTCCCACACTGGTTATCACTCGTCGGCGAATATCCCGACTTGCACCGACACTTCCCGAGCATGCGCTCGGAACATTCTCCTTGTTCCAAACAGTATGTATTGTTTACGCTTGCAGAATAAGGACGACCAGGCTCGGGTGAAATGGAACAGGATACCCCAACCTCATACATACAATTTATATTCTATGAGATTAATCGTGCGACTTAATTGATTGGACTTTTTTCACCTTGGCCGTGCACAAGTTTGGTGCAACATAGTAGTCATACCCAGTGTAGCTCCTTACTGTGAATGCATTCCTATTTCGGACATAGTTATCCGGGTGACACTGGCAACTTCCACCAACACAGGCTAGCATTTTGGTTGAGTTGCACTCGTGGTTGAACATGCATGGTTGATCAATTCCCTTAACCGGGATGCAAGCCGAGAGGTCGTAATCTGCGTATTCGCCTTGACGACAAGAACACTTTTGAGTTAAGTGATTGCAGTACGAGCCATTTTTACAGACTGGTTCAAATGGGTTCTGAAGGCGGATTACCAAATCCAGACTGGCCTTCGGATCGTTCACCGAATTCTAAGTAAGTTGCTCAGTTTATTAGTAAAACTTTTAATAATAAACCATTTCTCAGTAGGCAACCTTTTCAATTATCTGATTGCTCGTCCAGTTTTTAAAGTCTTCAAACACGCCGATACAGTGCTTTCCAAGCTTGACCTTGCAACTGACCTTATCGTAATCCGTCTCACCCGGATTATAGCATACACATTTTCCATCCACTCCACAAGTTAGCATCTTACTCCAATCACATTCGAAATTGGAGCCACAGGTTTCACCAATATCTTTCCTTACTGAACATTTATTTGCTTCAGAATCCTCGTACAAGTGATCAGGACATTGACACACCCCGTCCAAACCACAAACCGC
>JAQFZJ010000741.1:0-17819 GCA_034695645.1 Folsomia fimetaria
ACTGTGATTTTTTTAAAGAGATAAATCTTATCGGTTTTGAAAATTACTTTATTAGAATGCAGGTACTGTATGTAAATGGTTTAATTTCTACGCCAGGGCCGGGCCATCCTAGTTTAGGCTCTGGCTGTATGCAACGGAAACTTAGATTACGTGGATATTCACACGTCATTTACAGATAATGAGGAAAACTCATTCCAATATTGCCCAAAAGGAGTGGCATATCGTAAGACCAGCAGAAATTTAATTTCACTGTGGTACATAATATATGACTAACATGATTGTCTTACATGTAGATAATCAACTATGCCCGAGCAGAACAACAATAGGCATGCACGTTACCATCGTGTGGACTCCAACGGAAGAATTATAGTTGGTGGCCAACTATAATTAAACCAACTAAATTGAAATCCAAGACATAATATTTTAGGAATAAGAAATGAAGATGAGCAAGAATTAAACGCATGTAGAATGTGGGTAACTGATATTTAGGTCCATGTTACCCAGATTCTGAGAATGCATTCACTTATCTCTCTAGAGCGTTGTGTTTTGCTTCGTGCGTTAACTTTCTTTATTAGTATTTTTAAGTTAACACATCAACGCATTACTCCCCATTCTTGCTTAGAGTTGTGCTTGCATGGTTAAATTGTGACTATTATTATAAATTTGAATTCATTCAACTTTGTTGTAAAATTTTTTATGGATGTGGGCCTGAATTCTGTGATAACGTTTTAGTACTTGATGGGGCCCGCACCGTGGTAACTGGACAAAAGGAATCGTTCTGGATGTTGTATTATGGGACCGCGACCCCACCCAAACCATGTGCATAACTCCAAAGCTATAGGGTCAAGGAAGTCGCAAGTTCACTCTGGTTAAATCTTCCTTTTGCATTGACAAGGATAAACTTTTTTGTAGCCTTTAAAAAAGGACTTTCCCTGCAAAAAAAGTGATTTTATTCTAACAAATGCCCAAACTGCTTTGGATAGTGAATATTATTAACGAGTTCTACGAAAACAAATCTGTAATAAATCTCTAAATTTTACAATACTTTTCTATCTATAACCATTATTTTTTATGAATGATAAATGAGTTTTTATTACGATTAATGCGTAAGTTTAAACAATTAGGGAACCAAGTGTATTCTGTGGTAATTTACCGCCTAGAGAGGGAACCACTTGTACTAATAAATAAATAAATAACAATATAACTATTGTAAAATAACTACACCTCATATTAATTTTTTGACACAATGCAACTTTCCGTCCTTGTCGCTACTCTTCAAAAGTTCCAACTGGATTCCTTGTTCCACCCACAGCTTCTCAACTTCTCTGCCAGCCTTTCTCTTCGCCCTCAAAAATATTTCATAATCCAGGGATGGGAACGTTTTAATAATTCTGTCATGGAAACTTCCAGCCTCTACGATATCGTAACATCGACAAAGGAGGTCACACTCGCACACAGTTTTCGGCCTCTGTTTAAATGTATTCCCAGTTGGTAGGGGGACTACAAGATCGCGTAGGGTTGGACATGGCACTATATTTGGGGCAAGGAAGGTCTCATATAGGAAGGGAAGAAGTGACTCAAAATCAGAGTCAACCATGCTCCCGTCAAACTTCGAGTTTGACATAGTATGACTGTATTCAACAATTAAACTTTGAAGAACTGGAAATTGTTCAGAGTAAACTAAACTAACCCCATTGTACTTGTCAGCGGAGGCAAATGTAAAGAACAAATATGGCCGCTTGCTAATATCCCTATTGTCCTCGTTACTCCTTGGCACCAGGGCAATTTTCAAAAGCCTCAATTTTGGCATGATTGGGAAAACCAAAGGTTTCGTCGGGTTCTTGTTGACTACATCAAATTGGTAGGAATTGATTGTCAACTGCTCCAAACTGTAGGAGAACAAGGCGAACAGAGTAGAAGCAATTGTGGAAGAAGGTCTATAATCATTCCTTCCGAATTCATATTCCAAGCAGATTAAGGAAATCTGAAGCGAGGATGTCAGCTCTTTTGGAATTTCGTCACGGTCGGAAGAATAACAACTTCTTTCGATGGAGAGCGATGTCAGTTTTTTCAAACTGTTCAAGTGGTGCATCCAGCTTTTTAAGGGGACATGAGACACCCCCAAATGTGACAGGTTTGGCAGAAGAGTTGTCAATTTTGGAAATGCAGATGTTCGGTGCAGAATAGTTTTCAGTTTATCGTTTTCCATGTCCACAGAAATGACTAGTTTGGTTATTCTCGGGAATGTTGTGTTTTCAGGAAACAGCAGTGCAGTTTGATTTTCAATTGGGTATGTCTCGAAATTCAGCACGAATGGAGTCAATTTCAGGATTTTCAAGTTTGGAAATGTTGCCACAACTTGAAACAGTTTTCGAGACTGTTCAATTTCAAGGTCCCACGGCAGTGCTAATTTCTCAATTTTTGTTGAAAAATTTGAAGCGAGTAACTGCAAAGATGGGAGTAATTTGGTGGATAAGTTGTATTTGGAGATTGCGATACGTTTGGGGCAGGTCGACCGGACATTCACCATTTCCAAGTATGTTCCCAAACTGCTTGTAGATAAGACGAGTGTATTCCGAGCATGAAGGTGTTTTCGAGCTTCCAACTCCCACACTTTGTTAACGAGAGTGAATGTCAAAAGGTTTGAAGTTGAGACGAAATCCATTATCGTGGTAAGAATCTAGTATTACACAAATTCTTTAACTTAATTCGTGTTGTTTTTGAGAAAAGGGTATGGTGTACAAAATTATACCTACCTCAGGAATGGTGGCAATTAATTGGCCAACTATCTCCGAATTGTTGTCCTCCATGGCGATAATGTATTCCGAAAATTGTAGTGCTACGTTTACGTTGTCAATGACTACAGCAGTTGTACACGTGGGACTGGATTCCAACTAGTGCGTGGCACATGGTAAAGTATGATTTGCCACGAAGCAATATGGCACTGTTTAGATTCCTTAAGGATTTAGTCTGACAATGTGTTTCGATTAATGTGATGGGGATAGGATAAGGTCCGCTGAGAAGGAGAAGAGCAAACAGGTAGAAATACACGAAAAACCTTTCACATTCATAATCAAACATTTCCCATAAATACATGACTATTTACGATTGGATGAATCACCAACCAAAATGGTTAAAATCCAGAGACACAATCACCAAGTAGTATTTTGTATCTTTATCTTGTTCATCCCTGCTACGTATAAAGGTTTAACACATTATCACAAAGGGTATATATAATTACAGCCAAATCACAATAAGGCCTGACAGTAGGGAAGTGGTTGCGGTGGGTAATTTGAGAACAATTAAAAATAATAACATTTCATAAATATTTCACATGTTTCCACTCTGTAAAACAATTTAAAAAATAACAGCTACCTTATCAATAATACTCGAACCGTAGTTTTGGCACAAAAACCTGTCATGACTAATGCTGTCTTAATACCGATAAAATTACTTCGAAATCTAACTTTCATTGGCCCACATGCCTTAATCGTCCTAATCCAAATCTTCCTTCCATTCTTATACTTCCATAAAACCCCCACTGGCACTAATATCTTCCTCAACCTATCCAAATATTGCATCGACCACTTATTAAGGGGTGAAACCCCTTTATGATTTTGCTCTGTCCGTCCGTCCGTCTGTCCGTCCGTTGGTGCTCTAGCTCTTGAACGGTTTGACGCAGGGACTTGAAATTTGGTGTAAACGTTCCTTAGGTCAAGGGCATGGACAAGTTCGAAGATGAGCACCGTAGGTCACACCCCTCCGGGGGAGTGGCGAAAAAACATGAAATTTTTTGAATCTTCCAAAGGGGACCCTTTGGTTCATTTTTTTCATGTTCTCCGATTTCCTTCAAATTTTGGGGGATTATAATGTAGGTGTAGGAGCATCTACCCATACGATTTTTAGGTCACTGTCACCACCCCCACATGAAGGAGGAGGAGTCAAAAGTGTCAAAACAGCATGACACATGTTTCCCACATGATTTTTCGAGACGAACACAATGGCGCAGGGCGCTTTGATGTTAGACCACCCCCACGTGAAAAGGGGGTGTGGTCAATTATCAATAGGGGTAGATTTGTGTTCGACGTGAATCAGTAAACAACATGATTCATTTTACCCATACGATTTGTAGGTCACTGTGACCACCCCCACATGAAGGAGGAGGAGTCAAAAGTGTCAAAACACCAAGACACATGTTTCTAACATCATTTTTCGAGACGAATCTAATGGTATAGGGCGCTTTGACGTTAAACCACCGCCACGTGAAAAGGGGGTGTGGTCAATTATCAATAGGGGTAGATTTGTGTTCGACGTGAATTAGTAAACAACATGATTCATTTTACCCATACGATTTGTAGGTCACTGTGACCACCCCCACATGAAGGAGGAGGAGTCAAAAGTGTCAAAACACCAAGACACATGTTTCTAACATCATTTTTCGAGACGAATCTAATGGTATAGGGCGCTTTGACGTTAAACCACCGCCACGTGAAAAGGGGGTGTGGTCAATTATCAATAGGGGTAGATTTGTGTTCGACGTGAATCAGTAAACAACATGAATCATTTTACCCAATATGCCAGAGCAAAACACTTTGTTTCGCCCCTTCTTTACATTCGTTTGTAACGGTTTATTAACACATCCAGCCATTGTCCCCACAATCAGAATTGACATTACGTATGATGCTGTTGACAGTGGAAATATGGCATTTCCAACATGATCAAAAAGTTGAGAGCTTAGAAAAATGGACAAAGTAATTCCGAGAATGTCATCAATGATAATAATAAGCAAGATGGATGGCAGCGTAATTCTTCTAAAGCACAAGTTGATTTGTGCCCCACTAATCGCAAAGTTTGTACAATTGGCATAAACTGTGTCATGACATGAATTCAAAAGTGCGGACCTCAATTCTTCTCGGTATCTTTCTTTTAGCAATTGGGTGCTTGTAAAACCACCCACACACAATTTTAATTTTTTTCATACAAAAGGTTAATATTTTTGATAATCAATTATTTCCGAAAAAGTGATTTTTCACACACACACTTATTTGGTATTTGAACAACCAAATCATTATTATTAAGAAGTCAATCAAATCAATCAAATCAATCAAATCAAATCAATTAATCAATATCATTAAAAAAACTTATTATTTAGGCAACAATTAACGCGGTCTTGGCTTTGGGTCGTCTCCCACGCTTCAACTTGATACCTATAGCATCTGTTTTTGGGATGTCCGGACCTGGTATAAGCTTGTTAATCACATAATCACGCCAATTCCAACAACATGTTTGCAAATGTATTACAGGTATTCTTTTATGATTATCATAATCATAATCAGATTATGATTATGATGAGTGCACAAATGATTATTTTTGTGTTTATTTTCTAATCGTGATTCCATATACTTAAGATACTGGATTTGGTTTGTTAAGATTTTCTTCTTAAACGGGGTATGATTTTGCATTGCTATATTTAATGCTTAAATAAGTATACATATTTTTATAGCACCACAATTGTATAACTCTTCAATTTTTGAACGGCGTCTCTATCGCCATCGCCGGGCTGAAGCCTAGACTGCATACAAATTCCAGAACTTTATCTTTCACCCCTGCCTCCAAATCTTCCTCCGTATTCCAACAAAGCCAAGATTGTTCTCCATCCTTCCAGGTAGTAACTCCAATCACATATGTGGCATTGTCAGAAAATATAAAGTGGTGCGTTTCTGTGTAACAATTTCATTAAACTACTAATTTTGTAATAACAAGTGAATAACCGACCTCCATCTTCCCCCCAAACCAGTGCCTTCTCCTTCATCTCAAAGCCGTGTACAAAGCTCATTTTTGCACAGTACAAGCTATTATTTGCCTCGGTCAAAACACCGTCCATTAGTTCCGACACCGGTATCTTTTTAAAAAATGCAGCTTCTCGAATCAATTCAATCTTGCTCCAGTAAGTGTAATACCATTTTCGGACGGATTTGAACTAATCCAAATTTAATGAAAATTTTGTTAAAAAGTAAAAGTAAAAGTACTTTGTACAACCACTGGACCCCACGAATGGGCAATTACCCAGGGAGGGAGAAGAGCACCTGAGCATGGCTAAGGAGAAAAAGCGAGAAAAACTCCTTAGCAGCTACTGGGAAGCGAACCCAGTAGCCCCATTTGGCCCACTCAGGCGGCGGATGACACTATCCTTTGTGCCACCGCAGCCCTCCTCAAATATTAAAATAAAAAAACTTAAAATATTCTTATTAAAAAGAACAAACAAGGTGGAATACCCAGTCCCAATTCAAATCCGGGAATGTTTTAGGAGCGATTACGACAGTCCCCTCCTTGAATTCGGTTTCATTAACCATTTTATTTTATAAGTTTTGCTGCAGTTTTATCACAACGTCAGCTTGTGAAGGATGCAGAATATTGACTCACTGACTGCTATATGTCTGCTATGTCTCGTATATCTGCTTGTACAACACTCAATTCAGCAGTGTATCACTACAGCGTAGCAGATCTATACATTAGCAAAAAATGCTACGCGTATAGTAAATTTGTTATGGAAGGCTGTGTGTGGATTAAAAAATAACCTTGATCTGACTCTACTCTTAATAAAATCGTTACCAAATTATTACCAGGCGGAGTAACTACGTGACTCTACCGCTCTGGTAACGATTTGTTACATTTTGGTAACAAGAATTTGTTACCGGAGCGGTATTGAGTTGTTACCACTCAGGTAATATTTTAGAACCATCTGGTAACAATTTCTTAACGGTAGGAAATTGTAACGCTCCGGGTAACAATTTATTACCATCACGGTAACAAAAAAAAACTCAATTTTGGAAAAAAACACAATCATCTGGAATTGAACCTGGATTTTTAGCATTGCAATCTTGCACTTTATCACTACTCAATAATTACTTACAGTGAGTTACACGACTTATTCCTCCTCATATACTATAAAATCTAAATGTATTACTATTGTGGGAACATTTTTATCGTTTCTGGTGTAATCACTTGGGTAAAGATCTTACAAACAATCAGTGTTACCAACCTTCCGGTAATATTTTGTTCAGAAAATTATTACCAAGTTGCTAAGAGTGTCCGTTCGACATGTCAAAGGGACTTACTTCAATATTTTGCATAGATATTTCAAAGTCTATATTTTAAAGTAAATGAATACATTACAATGATGACAACTTCCCTCTTCACTATTAATTACATTCGTATGTAAAATATAGGGGATTAGACAGCTTTAAGTACAAATTAACTAATCCAATAATGATATTTAAGATAAAATGTCTTCAAACTGTACTTCAGGTACAATATTATGAGGTAAATCCTCGTGATCTTGTCCCATTGATGTAATTTCCTGACTTTCATCTTCATTCTCACACTCATGGAGACTCCTTCCATCTTCAATGTTCGCATTTGCGAAAGCTTGCCCTTTTTCATGGCGAGTCTCCACATGTCTGGAAAGGTCGAACTCGGCAAAGAATCCCTTTTGGCAGTGAGAACAAGTAAAGCGGATCTCCTTCTGGTGAACGCGACGAATATGTTTCTTCAAACTTCCAGGTTGGGCGGAAAGGGATTTGTCACAAATTTTACAATTGACCCTTCCGCCGTCGTGGGACCTTCTCTTGGTAAATTTTACAATTGCAGTGCACCCCCGTTCATTGTGCTTTGCTAGTGCGAAAGAATATCGGAAGCCTTCACCACATTTCTCACAATTGAATGGTTTGACTCCAGTGTGCCTGCTTGAATGTCTAGAATTTAAGAGAAGATTGTTAACTTTCATTCAATAATTGTAATTATTTGGATAAATTTACTTGATTAAATCCTTCTTGTATAAAAATTGATTACCGCATTGGTCACACTTGTAGAATCGTACATTCAACCGCTTCAATTCCTCATCGTCATAGTGAATCTTGCAAACTGTAACTTCGTGGGATATTTTACATCTCAATTCTTTCAACACTTTACCACATTTTGAACATGGATATTCTTTGGAGATCCTGGTTCGGTTTTTTGGCAACGGATGTTCAGTTTTGTCTTCGGGTGTGCCTTCCTCCTCCTGCGAAGTGGTGGTATTGTCACCATTATCTTCTAGACCGTCTTGATTATTGTCATTTTCATTACTTGCCGTCGGTTTGCTTTTCTGTATAAAGATATAGGAACAGGATCTGCAACTCTGATGATTCTCAGACACCTTGACTTTTTCGCATGTTCTGCACCAAAACGACCTCGCCTTCACCGAAGTATGGGAATAGAAATGCCTGCACGGAATATTTAGTCAGATTACATCATAAATAACGTTAGTAGATTAACAAAGAACCTCACCTAGTCATCTCAGTCTTGTTGGTGAATTTTTTGTCGCAGTGCTTACACGGATATAAAGTGATATTCAATTTTTTCAGCTTATCCGGAGTGTAGGCAATGTTGCAGACTTCAATTTCATGCCGTACTGAACAGTATTTTGTTTTGAAGATTTTTCCACATTTCGAACAGGCAAGTTTATTATCAACATCTTTCCGCTCTTCATTTGGATTGAAGTTAGCACTAGATTTTACAATCCACTTTTAAAAGTTAATCCTATATGAAATGAATTTTAATGTCATAAACTCACTCCGTCAAATCTTCCAGATCTACCTCGAACTCGGATAATCCGTCCAGATGCAAATCCTTCCATTTATTGGCAGCAGCAAGTTTACTCTGTCGAGTTGGTCGAATTTTGTCAGTTTCCTGGGTTGCTTCATAGGCAGGTTCTAGTTCCACAATACCATCGGGCATGATAACTTCTTCAAAATCAAAATCCACAAGGTTGTCTAAAGATTCTTCTTCCTTTATTTCTACATATGCGACATCCTCGTTCGGATAACCACAGGGAGAGTCTCCTGATACTTGATTGCTCAATTTGATAATTTTTCCTGCTGAATTAGAATTTTTTAAATACAAAAAAATCCACTAAATTCTTATAAAAATTATCTAACGAACTCACGCTGAACTTTTGTGATCATGTTGTCTCGTCCCCTTTCCAATAATGAATGCATCTCATGTTGAAGTGTGGCAATTTCCTGGTGCAGGGCGTAAACCTCCTTAATCAGGGTCAAACATCCTCCACAACTTTCTACATTGCTGGTAAAGTGTTCGTAGATTGATGAGGACACCTTCTTACGAAAAGGTCCAGTCATAAACAACGTTTTGAATAATGTGACCTGTTCCTCGTAGCGGCGACGGGGTTGTGATTCAGATTTCAGGTCGGAATTACCACAAATTATACATTCTAAAGGATCCATTTTCGTCTTCTTCTCTGACCGTATTCGTTCCAACCGGACGTATGGATTCTTATGTGTTGTCTTGGTTCTAAGATTGTCCATTTATTTATTTCCTGAGAATAAAATGGTGTCATTTACTCAAATATAATAAATTAACTAATACAAATTTTACCTTTACATTAGATCGGAATTTTAAGCCACGTCCAACATTTGTCCACCATCTCCACTTTCAGCAATCTATCCCACAGAGAATAACAACTATTGTAAATTCCAACGTGAAATTATAATAGTTTAATTTAATTACATTGGTTGGAATGAATTATAGAGTTATTTGTGTCACTCTTGCTCACAAATTGTGTGTGTTGTAAACACAAACAGCAGCTGATCCTCAGTTGGAATGGCCGCGGCAGAATACTCCTCTTTGTCTCTTCTAGTTGGAGAGTCCAATCCAAAGGGAGAATCTCTATGCAACACAGATACATAGAAGTTCTTGTCACATCGACAACCAGACTCTCAGAATAATTACTGATAATGAATTTATTTCCCCGTTTCGAAATATTCTGCAAATAATATGTTAATAAACCGTTACAAACGAATGTAAAGAAGGGGCGAAACAAAGTGTTTTGCTCTGGCATATTGCTGTGCATATTGGGTAAAATGATTCATGTTGTTTGCTGATTCACGGAACACAAATCTCACATTACCCCCATTGATAATTGACCACACCCTCTTTTCACGTGGGAGTGGTCTAACGTTAAAGCGCCCTGCGCCATTGTGTTCGTCTCGAAAAATCATGGGAAACATGTGTCATGGTGTTTTGACACTTTTGACTCCTCCTCCTTCATGTGGGGGTGGTCGCAGTGACATGAAAATCGTATGGGTAGATGCTCCTACCCCTAAAGTATAATCCCCCAAAATTTGAAGGAAATCGGAGAACATGACAAAAATGGACCCTCTGGAAGATTCCAAAAATTTCATGTTTTTCGACCACGCCCCCCAGGGGGTGTGACCTACGGGGCCCATCTTCGAACTCAGTCTGAGTTAGGGTCCTTAGAGTCCGTATGTCAATTTTCAGGAAGAAGATCCGTCCATGCGTTCTTGAGTTATCGATGTGACAGACAGACATACAGACGGACGGACGAACGGACATATCGATCTTATAAAGGGGTTTCACCCCTTAATAAGTAATACATATAAAGACACAAATATACAATAGGTACTTTGTACACCGGTTAACGTCACTGTTTGTTACAATGCTTATGTAGTTTAATTCTGGGCCTGTTGTTTCACAATATGAACAGTTTAATTTTTTAAATATAGGTAACAAAGTACAAACAACTTATTAACTGAACAGTTTATTAGCTACACATGTAGCTAATAAATTTTGAAAGTTGCTATATAACACTCAAAACCAGCTGCGTAATCTAAACTAAACCGGGATATTTAATTACTTTTTAGTAATTTAATAAATAACTTACTGATATCCAACTTAAAATTAATTACTGTGACGAAATAAAATAATGCATTTTAACATCTGGTTGCGAATAATTAACGGAGGGTTTAAATGCTAGATTGGAATTCGAACATTAATTGCACTTCATGGTGTAGTGTAAATATGAACATCCGTGTGTGTGGCCCACACTTACGAGGTAACTATGGGGCTTAACTCGCTCTGGCTTAATTGTAATTACAAAAAAGAATATGTTCAAACGGTGTTCACAATTGATTTTGTATAATATTTGAATAATAATATTTATTTAAGTGGGGAACAAGTCTGAAAATACAAAATACCTAGCAATTAGCAATGCTAATGAATAAATATCATGCCTAATAATAGACAAACTCCACGAGAATATTATACGTGGCAATAATGCTATAATAGATTGAGTCGAGTTTCGTGGAAACTATAAATTAGTTAAAATATTATGATACAACATTATTCCTAAATGGGGTGGAGAAATGACAGTGTAGATTTAATAGCGATTTAATAAGAAAGATGATTTTGACTATGCCAGGGTCGACACCATGACCTTCATAATCACAAAATGGGAAAAATATATTTTCTTTCAATTCGTTTGTTTAACCTTTTCTCCACTACTACCACACCAGCGCTCTGTCTAATAAGTATTGGTAGATAGTCCGTAGTCCCAGATATGTACATACAAGGTCCGACCAATGAGCCAAGATCCGTGGTGGTGGAAAAATAGATAGCTAACAAAGGATACCCAAGCAGGGCCCTTTCTAAAGTTCCCAAGTCACATGCATAATATACATACATGATCATGCATAGTACACCTTCTATAAAATCCGTGTCTACATGGCTAATCCATATTATTATGATTTTAGCTGGGCCATCAGACTTGTCCAGCAGTTTCTTAACAAGTTGAAAAACAAAATTTTCGTTGTTAAAATTATCACATTCAGTTTTTAAACATTCGCTTTGGTTTAATTCCTCAAACAAAGATGGTAAGTTTCAAAAAAGCTTTTATTTACAAATATTCAAATAACCATTATAATTGTAATACTTGAACCAAATTGTTGGATAAAGAGGAAACTTTGTATGTAAACAGGGGGCTAAAGTGGCCAAGATGAAGAAGGGAAAAAGTGGGGAAAGGGAGGACGATGTGGATGCTCTAGTTGGACAAGTTGTATTTAATCCAATGGTTATTAAATTTTATACGAGGCATTTTCATGCAGAATTTGTTAAGAACTCTCTCCATTCTCACTTCCAGCTTCTTGGCCACATCTTGATGTCTTTTGAAAAGAGGGAGAAAAACAAGCAAAGCATTAACTGGAGATTAGTTTGTCGGTTTTGGAACGATTTCATTCTCGCCTTTCCGGATCCACTTGTGAAGATAAATTTCCACCCAGAGCGCCACCCAGCAACTCAGGATTATCTTAATTTGCTTCAGGAATTTTGCCAAAGTTCAAACCCTAAATTAGGAAGAAGATTGTACTTTGTTAATTCTTATCACACAGTCGAGAGACAACCTGCGAAAATACTCTACGCATGTAAAACGTTCAGTGAGCATGTTGAAAATCTCACGATACTTGGGGATGAAAAAATGCACTCAACTGTTATCAAGGTTCTGAGGGAGTTTTGTCCAAATTTGAAGCACCTTTATTTGGGTTATTCCCCTAGCGGTAAAGAGGAGGAGATACCAACCTCATCGGCAGGCATGCCCTCTAGATTAAGTTTGCAGACCTTAGCAATCCCTGGATTTCCAACATTAACGTCTAAATGGGTACAAGATTTGGTGTATTCGGCGCCGCATCTGAATAGTTTGTCTCTAAGGTGGGGCGTCAATTTGGATCTCACCAGGAACAGGTTTCTTTGTTTTTTAAAAGTCAATTTCCAGTATGGAAACTATACGACAAACGAGAACGAATGGCATTTTTTGACCTTGACAAGAATGTTGGGGGAAGTTGCCAGTCACCTTGAGTCTCTAACTTTCAGCCATATGTCAAGTTCCTTATCATCCATCAAGAACTTGAAGCTGCCGCCGATGCCAAGTTTGAAGTATTTGGCTACTAATGTTATTTACGGTTGCACATTTGCAGATAACCTTCAACAAATTTCTGCAGCAAATATGCCCAGTTTAACGAATTTGTCCCTTAGAGACGGGGACGAAAGGTGGCAAAGCTTCACTCGTTGTACGGGCACCAATGTCACCAGTCTGACTCTTCGAGACAGTGGACAATATTTGGATCGGCTGAAAGTTCTATTTCCTTTTTTGGAAAGGCTCAATATTGAATTTTATAGTTATACGTGTAGGAAACACATCAATGTAGAAGATATCATGAATTATATTTCTTCCTCCCACATTCAACTCAAACATCTGAAAATCACAACAACAAAGGTTCCAGATAAACTGTCCGTATTTGTAAAATGCTTGTTTGACAATATGGCCATGTTCAAAAGTAAGCATGCCTTTTTTCGCAGGTGAAGTATGTAAACTTCTGAATAACGTACGATGTGTAAATTACAGCCATGAAAACCCTACATATCCGCGCCAGCTATGGAAGTATAATTGCGTCACAGGATGAAACTGTAAAATGCAAATACTGCAGACAGATGAAATCGCTAGAAACGTTTAAGGAAATTCTTCTATCAATGAAGCACATGATTTGGGTCAAGCTGGAAAAAGTTTATGTGAGTTAATTTGAGATGATGCCTATTTTTCCACATGTATTTCCCTTCACTTAAATTACTGTTGTAATTCCTTAGCTTGGGGACAAGGGTCCACCCATTATGGAATTTATTGCCAAGAATAATATTCCCGTGGAGTTTGCCTATTAAGTACTTCCTGCAAATGACCACCAATGAGGGTATTCACAGTTTCTTCGCATTGTTGGCACGTGTGGGAATTCCAATCAATAAATTGATACCGATCGATGCGTTATGGAAATATGGCATATTATAGATAACATACAAATCTATGCCTGTCTGTGAGTTATCCATTTGATTTTTAGGTTTGTTATACAATAAAAAGTATATATAAAAAGTATAACATTCACACATCAGGAACAATTACATTCTTGATTTTATCAACACCAGTAAAGAGGCCGTCTGCTGACCACAAAACCCTTGAAAAACCAGTGGGGTTAAGGTATCTACAAAGTTGCTTCCGAACTGTATGCCCCACGGCCTTCAGTTATCTTCAGGGATCTTCCTTTCAGCACGATTTTTTACTGATTTTCTCATCGTATGATTGATCCACGTATCCGTATAAAAATATGCCTTTGCCCCAAAACTAAGGATGACCAATGTTGCAAGTAAACAATCGTATACAACATCAGAAAGAGCAACGACTCCATCAGTTTGAACTCCTTAACCAGCACAACCAAAGCGAAACACGCCATGATTTGTACCATTGGAGTAAATAGAAGGAAAGTGGGGAGTATTCGGCCTCTAACTGACGAATTAACAAGCTTCTCCACCAACTGCCGTTTTCGATATTCCATCAGGTTCCATTTGATCTTCCACGATTGGAGAAAGTCATTGCATTTTGTGAGTAGAATGGCAATCCCGGTTACCAAGACAAACCTGGAAGTATTGGACTGTCCCAATCCCAATCAGCATTTGAAAAGACATTATAAATTCCATCGTAGAAATTATCAGCCGCCGAATGATCGATGGTTCATAGCAGAGGAGTAGTGACCCCAGGAATGGTGGGGTGCTCGGCATGGCAAAAGTAAGGACAAAAACCCCTGCTGACACCAACTACTCACTGCTTTCCACCGAGATGAAAAACGATTTAATCAGATTCTCAAATTTACGATTGCATGTAATTGAATGCTTTTGATATACTGAAAATTCGACACTTCAAATTATAGGTTACTCTCATAGCTGACAACACACCCGTTTCCTTGATTACCCAATTGTTCAGGAGGGCATGAACGTAATCCGGCCCAAAATCGAGTCGCAGAACCAAACACATAATGTAGGTTCCAGTTATCAGATCCCTACTTTGGTAAATCATGCATGATAATACAATTGAATAATTTATTTTGTGGAAAATAATTATTCAAAATAATCCAAAATTGAAGTCTTCAATTAAAACACTTTAAACTCCCTATTTGGGACTGAGAATTTAATTACAAAATGAACAGAGGTGAATCCGGATATTAGACGCTGCCATTGGAAATTAATATATCTCAACAGCATGATTAAATATTGATGAGAGGACGGAAGGACCTTCTCAAAATCAATATGAATCTAATTATGAATAATAAATAGCTAGCATTTAGAACCAATTGTTCTAAACCTACAAATCGGGTTGGTTTTGCAACGAATAATGCACAAAATATTCTATAGCAGGAACTACTCAGTAAAACATTCTGTGCACTGTTCTGGTTTGGAACTTCTGAATATTACCTTGAGTACTTGTTTTGTATGCATAAGCTTGGGATATGAATGCATATGTATATTTGTTTGTTTCATGTAATTTAGGATGTCCTTAATTTTGTTAATTCCGTTCTTCCCATGTGAAATCCTACACCGATTTCTGTGGTAAATTTCGTATGTTATTGAACGAAGCGAAAGCTAGTGTTGAGATCCAGCTATCTACCCGTCTACCCGATATGCATTCACTCCAGAAGATTTCAGGGCCCGTGGTTAAGTGAATGGAACGAAACTAAACTATGATGATTCAATGCTCTGTTTTCAATAATCCGAAAATTGCAACAAATAGTGATAACCCGTTGGCATTACTCTCAACTATTTATTCTCACAACTAATCAATTATTGATAAACCAGAACAATTTAATTTTTAACAAGAGAGGGTAAAAATCTGCGTGTCTACTACTCAACTCTCTAAAACGAACAACAACACTGTAACCAGTTCCTTTGTTCTTTACCCACACAAATTACTAAACCGGGACATTTAAATCTATTGGGAAAACTGATAATATATGTATATGTACTAGGTTCTACTTTTATCAGCTAGCGCGGTTACAGGAAGAGCGATATTAATCAATACGGTATTGATTAATATCCGAGATCCCAAGTGATGAATTTTTGCCAAAATTCGTTGTTTTTTAAGCAGGAACAGGCCATGTTAATAATACTTATGATTGCATAGGGAATAGTACATGTGAATATTATAATACTATGGGAATAAAGTTTAATGGAGATGAGGACGACATTTTGAAACAAACTTGGTTTGTATTACTTGAAGCATTCGGTATACAATCACTACTGTCTTCAGGAAATGAAGAAAACTTATAAAAAATATAATGCTATAATACTAATAAATAAATTTATAAATTCTTATCGCAATTTTTCAAACTGGAGAGAAATTCTGAAATTCTTTCTTCAGGGTTCATCCGATGTCCCATCATTTAATTTCCTTGATTAATTTATTTCTGTTTTAAAGAAGTGTTGAATGAATTCGATAATGCAATATAAAAGTGTTACGGAAGTGACATAAAAATAGTTCCCCCTTTGGGATTTTAGCAAGGTCAAATTGTAATTTTCTGTAATGTGATGAACATGACGAATTTTTAATTAAAATGCTCACAATTTAATTACATATATTTAATTTGCAGTACTTAAGTAGAACAATGAACCGCATTGCATTGTCTGTAAAAATTATCGAGCACAAGTAATTTCGACAACCCATAACGTAGCAATACAACCTCAGCCTTCAAATTACAAATCGCAATCGGCATATCACATCCATATTCAGAATTACACAACAGAATCATGTACATTTCCATCTTTCACCTGCTACTCATAGCCTCCACTGTAAATGGCGAGTGTTGTGGATCCTATTTCCGGGGGGATTGTCTCGAAGCGGATGGAAAACCTGTAAACATACATGGCGATTACTGTGGGGATTGTGCTTCCCCATCATACGGCTTCGGCTGTTGTGGCGCTGCTGGCAGTGCAGGTGGTGGTCATTATGGATGCAACCTCTTCTGTTGCAATTGTGATGATGGGTGCAGACCGTGGTGCAGTAATTGCCCTGTCATTAGAAAGCCCGTGCCCCCATCGCCCAAATCGGTAACCAATTTAGGTGTGCATTGTCCGGGTTAACTCCAGATTTTCTTTTTAATCTGTGTAGAGGAATGCTGTCGAAGCTACCAAAATACCAGAAGGATTTCACGTTCCTAGCACAAAACAGAAGGTTAACGCCATCATGAGAATGTTTGATACTGATCAGAATGGAAAAATCGATTTTGAAGAGTTTCGAACAGCAATAGTGGGAACTAAAGCTCCTCCACATGGCGTAGAGAGCATGTATGCGGGCTACGAATTTGATAAAATGGACAGGAACAAAGATGGACACTTGACGAAAAAGGAAATTGATAAGAATTACCCGTAGGAGAGAGTCAGCACTTATGTAAACATTTGAATTCATTTAGTTTCACTTAATTGACGCCAAGACAATAAAAAAGATACTTTAATTGTGACGCCTACTACAACTACTCTCTTGACTTTCAGCATGTCTACAATTATTGAACTCGTTATTGAATTTGTAGGACACATTTCCATAAGTCATTTTGCAATCTGGAACGTTGAAGAATTAATAATCCTCTCGTTTACTTCGTTGCTTTAATCTTTGTTGGCCACTTCCATCCTAACATTATTCGTCTTAGTAATGGTGGATTGAATTCCCAGAATGTTCAGGAAAGAATCCATTTGGCTTTGAAGTTGGTTGGATGGCGATGTATAGTTTGCCAGGACACTTGAACGTCGAATCAATCCCTCTATGTTCTCCTAAAAATCCAGATACTACATTAGTACGCTAACTCAAAAAATTTACCTGGATGGAGGTGCAATTCCTCATTTGAACAAGTACATAGTGTCCATAAAGTTATGCACCCATTTCACAATCATGTTTGCAATCGTTGATTTATTTTTAGCCCGAGCCAGAGGCGAAGGTGCTTATGTAATCGTCATGTCTGTCTATCTGTCTGTCCGTCCGTGTGACGCACGCTAGCGAACAAACTACTTATCGTATCGACTCCAAACTTTTACTACACGTAAAACATGTTAAAATACAGGTTAAGTTCGAAGATGGGCATTATCGGTCGAAAAATAAAAAAGTT